>VUQR01036780.1:85711-155141 GCA_015108515.1 Hemichromis elongatus
AAGAGAAAAACCCCCCCCCCCCCCCCACACACACACACACACACACACAACTATAAATAGTATCATTCGTCTATAAAATTATAAGTACACCTCTGTTTAACACTTTATCCTATGCTAACTTATATGATGCTAACAGTGCTCGCTCATTTACTGAAGTAGCATTCACAAAACGGGATGATTGTTGGCAATACTCTGAACATTTTCTCTGAAAAAACTCTTGTATTGTGGTGGGTGTAGGTCACACACACCCCCCCTAGCACCAGACCCGGGGGCGCGCCCCACCATTTGAGAAGGACTGCACTACACAAACAATTTACAAACAGTCTATGATCATATTGGGTAGCAATCATGAGTAGAAAGTATAGTTTCTTTTTAGATGTACTGATGTCAGGTTACTAATCCAACTGAAAGTCATAAACGTTTAGATATGTGTTTAAGAAGGTGCATCTTCGCTACACAAAGTCTGCTAGGTAATGGCGTTGTGTTTTGAATCTAGCCTCAATATATGAATCATTGGCCCTTAATGCAGAAGTCAATATATTTTTATAAAAGGACTTACCCACATTTGCATCTTTGTATATCGTAAACAGATGGTAAAACTGCTTTCTGGGACAGTCAAATACGTGTGAGGTTGCCTTTAGGTGGTTTGTAATGTGAATACTGTGTTTTGTTCAAAACTGATACTACAAAAGGTTAAAATGTATAAATAAGTAAATAAATCAGTCTGTGTGTCCAGAGTTGTAAAAACCCGTCTTGGTATGCCATGCGCTTTCAGACTCATGCCTCTGTCTCTAATCCTGGATTGCTTTTTCCAACAAGCCGTCCAACCACATCATTATATTGGCCATTTGTGCTTATTGTGGGCTTTTCTAAAATTACATAGGAGTGTTTCCACTGCAATAGTAAAAGGTCTGCCGGAGGTGGTAGGTGAGGTAGTTGTGACACAAACACTGGGGTTTGACTCAAATGTTGAACCATTTTAAATGTTTATTGGATGGCAATTTTTTCACTCTCTGTTTGGTAAAGGTTAGACACTCAATGTAGCTGATTAGGAAAATATGATGGTTTTACTATGTTACATGTTAGAAAGTTCACTTTTAAGGCACCACTTTCCTGTATTTCATCCAATCTCAGGGTGATAACACCAGTACATAAACAACTGTGGTTCAAGATGTAGAGCAGGTCATCTACTAAATCAGAAGGTTGGTGTTTTGATTCCACCAGCTCTTCCAGTCAGCATGTCAAAGGGGTAACGATATTGAAACCCAAATTGTCATTGATGCCCGCATTTTGAAGGGTGAGCAAGACTAGAAAAATGCTGTAAAAACACCCGTCCCAGTAGGTCATCTGGGTCATATTCAGGGAAAGGACACATTAATCTTTTCTTGTCGTAGCACCTTGCACTGATACAAGCAAATATTTAGTCTGAATGCACAATGAATGTTGCTGGGAAAAATTTAAAAGGCATTACCATCCAATCGCCCAAACTACCTTGAGTAGATGCTAAGGAGGTCTGTGATGCATACTTAAAAGGTAATTGAATGCATCTCAGTAAGTGGGATGCAGAGGTTGCTACTTCCAGGTTATTGACACTGTGATAATAGCATTTAAATAATCAAATTGAAATTTGCATATGCATTAACTTTTAAAAGATGTGACAGAGAGCGGCTCCAGCATTCCTGCATCCCCGTCCATGAGGTGTTGCATGTTGTGATGATCTTGGCAAACGCTGAACATCACGGTTCGTGTTGCTCAGATCTCCTTTGGAGCCCTTTCCTGTTCGTCACCCAGCCTGTCATTTTTTTGTGTGGCTGGCAAACAGCTTCAGTCACATCTCTAACACATGGGCTGAACTCTTTTATGGGTCTGTGGATTTTCAGGACAGGAAAGCACAGACAGATGCGATCAGATTTGTTGGTGTATAAATAAGTCTTTTAAGCCATATCTGGATCTTTTCCAGACGTGGAACATGTGAAATTGGGGGTTCTGCCAGTTCCAAGTGATGAGTCGGTTAAATATTTGTGGCCATGTGTAGAAGGTCAGCATCACAGGAACACTGTAAGTGGAACGGGTGTTTATTATTTACTCTGTTCCTCAGCTGAACTCTCTCGTTTACGCATATTCAAACATCTTCACTATGAACTCCTCTGAACTCTCTCACTCTCACATACACACACACACACACACACACACACATAGTATATCACAGTTAGTTCCAATTGTTTCTTCCTTATTACTCGCGTTAATTGCATTTTCTTTATAATTGATATTCTTTTTCATCTGTGAGTTTGTCATTCTGAGCCTTCAGTCCATTCTCCTAACTCATTACATGCTATTGCTCGCTCAGGACCTCTCTCTCAATTTAATTTGAATGCCTATAGAATTATTTTTTTGATATGTATAGTAGTGCACCATGAGAATAAATGACAAGCAATAAGTTTTAAGAGGTCAGAGAAGTGGTGGCAATATAATCACATGCCGGCCGACCAGAAGGCAGATGTTTGAGTTCCTTCTGTGAGAGAGCTATTTTTACATGTTCAATTAACTTTGGCTTTTGATATATCTTCGTCTCTCACTTTTTTCTTGGCTTTAGGCTACAAAACTATTTGATTAGATTCAGCAAAATATATTGTTCGTGATTAAAATGCACCCATTGGTAATGTTAAGAAAACTGTGCAGTTCAAGACGTCTCCCATTGCTGCAAACCTCTCTGAAATTTTCCTTCAGCAGTGAAGTGTCCCTAGACAGCAACTACACCAGCAGCACACATTTGCCTGCAGTCTCGTCCTGTCTATCACAGACATTCGGGGACCTCATGAAGTATATCAGACGAAAAGACACATAGAAAAATGTAACTAAAGGGACGACAGTGTGCATTAATCTCACACTTAAGGGTCCTCATCATGACGTGGGGAACTGGGAATGTGAACAGTTTAACTTTTAAAAGTTTAACAATTTTACAACATTTTGCACTCTGTTATGAGCAAATGGCTCATAATCCATTGAACTTTGAGGTCTGAGGTTTATAGCTCATTTTCAACTTTAGCCATAGCAGCAGAAAAGAAAAATCTATAAGCTTTATAAAGTAGCTTTTGGTTTGTGCTATAATCTAGCAGTCATTAAAACCATCATCAACAAACTGCATATGAAATATGGACATAGGCACCATGACAGTACCCATTGGTTTTCTGGACTTCACCTATTGAAGCCTCAAATATAGCACAAAGTGACAATATTTAGATGAGAGGATAGAGTGCTAAGTTAACGCTAGTAAGAAGTTTTCACAATATAAATAAAATACCAGAATTTAATACAACAAAGTTGAAGCACAGACCTTTTGAAGGGTCTGCACCTCACATTAGGTCTTGATATTTGCCAGATGATTCCATCAAAATGCTCCCAAAAAAGCACCAAAGCAAAGGTCCAGTCCAGTGAAATAAATAAACAGATAAATAACAATCAGAAATAAAAAATAAAATTTTTTAACTCTTCACATTTTTGAATTAAAATTTTACTTCAAACATGTTTATTTCTGCTGTAAAGTGCAACATTTTAACATGGGAGTCTGTGTGGATTGAGTTACTTTTGGAGCCACCCCCAAGTGGCCACTGTAGGAACTGCAATTTGTGACACTTTTGCATGGACTATATGCACCAGCCCTGAAGGCTGCCTCATGTATATTTTGGAAAACTTCCAACATCGTGAACTTTTAACTTCAGTCAGAATGTTTAATAAGTAAGAAATACACCATGGCTCGATGAATTTTATGGGCCTTTTCCACAGTTTTTAATTTTAAATGGCTCCAGTTTTTTCCCCACATCTGCCTGTAATGCTCAGAGGATCACTGTAAAACTCTGATATTAATAAGTAGTCATACTCATGCAGCACTAAGTTATTCTTAACCACGATCTGTCACGCACAGCAAATGGTGAGTAAATGATTATGCATCTTCCTGTTATCCAGAGGACACAGCCATCATTCCCCATCCATACATCCATACATACATTCACCCCTTTCCTTTGTCTCCTCCTCTGTGTTTAATGGCAGTCTCTATCTGACGGCTTTGTGCTTACACAATTTTCCAGAAAACCAATTTGTTGGTTGTCAGCCAGAAGCTCTTTTTTTTCTCATTATTTGTCACAAAGCGATTTGTTCCTGTGAGTTTAGGGCTCTTCTCTGTTGATATGTGCAAGAATTTTATTCCAGGGTAAAATATAAAGATGGAGTGAAGTAATTGGCTGCCAGTTTGCCACGTAAGGTTTACCAGATTCGTAGTCTGATCAGCCAAAGACTCCTTCAAAAAGGCCGGAATATTTGCAGTACAAAAACAACACTGACACTTGCATAGAGCAGTTATAAGGTGGCTAATTTACTCTCATCTACGCAAACAAAGCGATTCTCCTTGGCTAACATGATTTTAGGGCAGAGTAAACATCCTTACAACAGCAAGAGATTCAGAGAAACTCAGCACTGGGCATCATATTGCTTTGGGGACAGCATGATAAATAAAATTTGGTCTGATAAATAAATGTAGAGTCTCTGTATTTAAAGGCCTCTGGTTGAGATTATTAGCAGCTCACACAGTGATTAAAGCCAACTTAAGAAGTTGCCAGCGGCAGTGTTCACACTGCCTAATTGAAACCATTCCTTATTTACTCTTCTCAAATAAGGGGATCAGAGAGCAAGCAAAGTTGGTTTCATTTTCCACATATCTAGCACCTCATGAACCACATGCACACGCAGTAGCATCCCTCCAGGGAAAGGACAGGGTGTTCATGTTGCATCAAAATGAAAAGGGAAGGAATAAAAAAGCAAAATCACAGATCACAGAAGGATTAATTCCATTTCTGAAGGCAGTCAGCGGTGGAGGAAAGCAGCGAGGGAGGAGGAGGGGAAAATACGTTTCACCCATTTGCAATGGCGGCCTATTTCTTTGTGTTAATTCCTCCACGCCTTTTAACTTCTAAAGCTCCTGCATTGTGGCACAGTAGGACAGAGCGTGATTGAGAAATTTGGAGGAGTATTTTTAGCCGAAGCATTCTTTTTCCCTGGAGGAACAGCATGTGATTTTTTTTTTCTCCCCTTCCTCGTCTACTTCTTCATCGTCTTCTTCTTCTTCTGCTTTAGCCGTTCCACAGTGAATCTCTGGATTTGTACCCAGAAGGAAGAGTTGCGGGTTGGACTGAATCAGCTCTGTATCTACATCACAGGAGCTGCTTTCTGATTGGACGAGCACGGTTGTTCCACATATCTCTTGTGCCTCTGTCGCAAACCTGATGATATATCGTAGCCAGCTTAAAGCACAACGCATCGTTGTGTTATAGGATGCAGTGTCAGATGTGTGAGCTTTAGATTGCTTTGTCTGCAAAGTACAAAAACGGAACAGTAATGGATAGCATGTAATTGGGATTACATTATAAAATTATAAAAAATACAGTGATCCCAGAATATTTTGATGCATGCTTAATCATCCAGGTAAGTAAATCCCAAAAGGTTGATTCTGTTCATGTGGACGTCCAGATGAACAGAATCAACGTTTGGGATCCCAGAATACATTTGAGCATATAATTAGATTAGATTGCATAATGCTTTCATACTATTAGCTCATGAAAGCACTCCTGAAATATGGCAAATATGTACCACAGTGTTGGTGTTATAAAAGCGGTTGGTGAGCTAAACACTGACTAAGAAGGCATTGCATTGTGTTGCTATTGAAAATGTTTTAGGATTTTTAAATATCCATCCATCCATTCGCTTCCGCTTATCCTTTTCAGGGTCGCTTTATAGGGCGAGAGGCGGGGTACGCCCTGGACAGGTCGCCAGTCTGTCGCAGGGCCAACACACAGGGACAAACAGCCATTCGCACTCACATTCACTCCCACACTCACACCTATGGGCAATTTGGATTTTTCAATTAACCTATCCCCACAAAGTGCATGTCTTTGGACTGTGGGAGGAAGCCGGAGAGTACCCGGAGAGAACCCACGCAAACACGGGGAGAACATGCAAACTCCACACAGAAAGACC
Source organism: Hemichromis elongatus (assembly GCA_015108515.1). Classification (NCBI taxonomy): domain Eukaryota; kingdom Metazoa; phylum Chordata; class Actinopteri; order Cichliformes; family Cichlidae; genus Hemichromis; species Hemichromis elongatus. Next base: position 91,739 of record VUQR01036780.1, read on the forward strand.
CTGGCCTGATGGTGGAATTGAACTCAGGACCCTCTCGCTGTGCGGCAGCAGTGCTAGCCACCATGCCACCGTGCTGCCTGGATTTTTAAATAAGGGGGAAAAAAAAATGTATGATATAAAATTCACAACTTTTTTGTTGAAATATGGAGTATGAAATATAAGTACTTAGGTCATAGGTTATAGTTCAGATTTTTGTAGAATTGTGTCAGTAATTATAAAAAATACAGAAATCACATTAAATATCAGGTCAAAAACATTTAATGTCATCTGCTTTTGTTATTCTGAATTTAGAATATTTTTTATTCACATACATACACGTGCTATGTCATAATTGCTCACCACAATTCTTTACCAAGCAGTACTGCTTCACAAGCATATGTATGACATATGTATGTATGACAGTGTCAGTGTCACAAGTTTCAACGTGCGGTGACTGACTGACTGACTGTAATCTGGCTCCTCGTGTCCTTGTGTTGAACTGTCAGAATAAAAAAGAAAAAAAAAAACACATTTTGAGCACAAGCAATTCAATACACAAAGAGATGCTGGAGTATCGAATAGACTGTTAGTGTTTGTAGATTTTATTTTTTTTTTAGCCTTTGCTCCTTTTGATGTTCAGGAACATCAGAGTCATTTCTACACATGAACTTTGAGCAACAACAACAAAACAATCAGGTCAGGATATTTTCAATTGTTTTCATGTCTTTCATGCAGCACGGAGCAGGAAGTAGTTCACTCAGAGGTAGTTTAGAGCGTGCTGGAGGCAGGACGTGACAGTCAGCACTGCAAGTAGGGAGCTGGCAGATTAAAGACTGGCTCTGTCGGACCCAACAGTGATGGGCATTTACGTTCTCATGTGCACGTTTGTCTAGTGATGCGCAGGGATGCATGATTAATAGAAAAACAGTATATAATATTGAGTGCATTGTATAGTTTTGGGTTTTCTGATGTTTTCAGTGAAAGTGACAGACCATCCCGTCCCGTTTAATCATTTGGTGATTTAGTAGTAATAACGCCAACTGCATGTTGCTTTAACCTTTTGAAGTCCTGTTTTTTCACTCTTCTCTACATCTTCTTTGCCTCCACTGATAACTTTTCTTGTTGGTAGAGTTACCACAGTTACTCTACCATCTGCCACTTCAGCTACATGGGCGACTACCTACAGCTACAGGGGAAAACAAAAGCGCTATCCTTTTCCTGTTTTGGTTGTGCAGTCAAGCCTTAATTTTCCTGAGAGATTTTGCACACAGCGGCAGACAGAGCCGTATAATGAAAGCAAGGCTTGCAGGGAGTAAATGCTGATTATGCCATTATTTCATCGCCACTACACTGTGCAATCAAACTTTACTTGATAAGTTAAGCAAAAAAGCATGTTGATCACCACTCTAAAGATGATTCATTCTTTTCATGGACTAGGATCATTTGAAAGGCTTGTTAGCGTTGCTGACTCTACCTGAGACCGAACACAAAAAACCAACACTGCTGGCACCATCAGTCAGTCACTCGCCCTCGCTCTGACCTCCCATTGAACTTTAGCAGACTGACTTTTCCCATGGAGCTGAACCTTTCGTTCTGTGTAGTTTCATTGACTCTAATTAGCCAAAGTGACATTTCCCATGTCTTGTGACAGCTCGTACAGACAACCAGACCTCCTCATCCTCCCTTTTCCCGTCTCTTCCCTCCACGGTCTCTCGTTCTGCGCCCAGCTCTTTATCTTGGCTCTCTCCCACTCACCCCAGCTGTTTGGCCTGCAGTAAATGTTGCCATATCCAGCGTACTGCTGTGATCCGAGCCATCATCCATCCAGGCCCAGGCCCCCACCTTTACGTCTTTATGACTTTATTGTTATGTTGTCACCACTGCTGTGGCTCTTTCTCCATCATTCCAGCTCTTCCTCTTCTTCATCCGGATATTAAACTCTGTTTTCTAATGTAATTATTTTCATTCCTGATAATCTAAACCACTCTCTCTTCCCACACTCATTACCATACATCCAAATTGGCGATGTTGTCTGACAGAAGCTGTGTGTGTGGCTTGTTGTATTACAGCTGGTTGCTCCCTGAGTGAAACCATTGACAGCTGCTGTCTGCTGCAGGTTTTTGTCCCTTGAGTGTATGGCTGGGGTCCTTGCTGGGAGAAAATAATGCTGAGAAGGAGCTTTTAGCAGCAGCACTGGCCTTAACTTTCTTTTTTTAGCAGCTCAGTGATTGCTGCTCATTAATGTCGGGGCTCCATCCTCTCTTCTTGGACAGTTAAGTTGAGCTGAGTGCAACTCAAAGTGTCAGAACATAGAGAGCTGCTGTGATACAGAGCCATAGCAATCAGCTCTGGCTGGATTTTGCTCAACTCACAGATTAAGGAGATGGAGCAAAAAGCTAACTGCCAAGAAAATGGAAATGACTCTTAAATCAGTATCTGAAGTCAATATCAGTTTCTGGTATAATTGTCAGTGGATTTGTAATTGTAGGCAGGTCTAAATGAACTAGAAACTTTCTACAGTGATGAAGAGCTCAAGTGAAAGACAAAAGGGTGACCCAAAAGAAGCTAACAGCCGTGAGAAAGAATGGTAATTTCTGTCATTAGGTTGTGTGACAGAAATCGTTCAAACTCCAAGAACTGCAGTGAGAAATATTTCTCAGTACTTCCATTAGTATATTTTTTAACCCTTTAAAGCCCCAACTGTAAAATAATGGGCACTTTTTTTTCAAAACTTAAAGATTTATTGAAGCATCTGACAAATTTCTCTAAGAAATTAATTACATTTTATTTTCTATATTTGACTTTTGCCTTTTTTAATTATTCAGAAATGTAACCTGAAATTTTTTTTAGATTTTTCAAGAGAAAAAAAAATCACAGTAATAAAGTCGAAGACCCAAACTTTAAAAAACTCTATATATCAAATATGATACTCCAGGCATTAAGGGGTTAAATCTCCTGTGACTGTGCATATTTCTTTGTGCTCTATGCACTGAGCTAGAGGCTCAGGCGAGAATAATGTAATAAGTGCTACAAGTGTGCATGTCATAGTTGATGTTGGAGTGAAGAAAATGGACCCAAATGAAGGCACAGGCAGAATGGGTAAGGGTAAAACATGCTGGCATACTTATACATTTGTATGCCTGGATCCAGAAAAATAAACAGGTGTGCAACAGCGAGTCAGCGATGGCTGAGTGTGACGAAAGGAAGAGCAAGAGCAACTGATTCATAATGGAGGGAAGTCTGAGGACATTGAGTAGAAGGTGGAGAAGAGTCAAATATGGAAAGGTTGAGAAAGGCCAAGAGACTAAATGGGGGGAAAAGAAAGCTTCTGTTACTCTGACAGTCAAAGTTCAAAAGTTGCTATCGCAAGCTAAAAGTCTTTCTGTTAATGGCTTAAAACTACTTATTGCCTTATAAAGTGTACATATGCCTTGTTTTACGATCAGTTGATGAGGGAAATCTGATTTTAAAAATTATTTTGTGTAATTTAGATGACTTCAAATTACATTTTGTGTAAATTCCTGTGTGGAAGTGTGCGCTAATGTGATTCATGAGCAAATAAGGAAATTTAATTTACATCATACTAGAGGAAATTTAGTTCAACTTTGTCTTTTTTATCCATGAGAAAAACCCACTCTTGCAACAGCAGTGAAGAGAATCTGTAATTTACTCAGCGTAAACAGAAGAACAGCGGAATTATGAACATAGGCGGTGAACTCACCCATCGGTGCCTGACAGGAAAACACAGAAAACTTATATGAACACACATCCAAATAGTTCTGCTTGCTTTGTTTGACAAACAAATGGCGCTCAACCTTTATGAGAACTTTTCCACAGCTATCGCAAAGCTGTAAGCTCTCACATTAAACCTGCGAACATGTTTCTCTAACACATTTCTTCCCCACTTCTTTTCTCAGGTGGGACCTCCACTCTGCGCCTCTCATCAGTGCGAGAGCTGCCAGGTCAGCTGCAGGAGCTTTACCAGCAGGGTTTCATTCTGGCTGCTGTTCATCCATTCATCCACCCCTGCGGTCCAGAGTCTAACAGCCCACAGTACCAGCTCTACAGGGCCATACTGATCCGATTAAATGACGGGTAGGAGAGTTATTTAAATGACTGAGCTAAGAATGTGTTTACATAGGAGAGAGTTAAAATAGGAATTCCTACTCAGTCTTAGCTAAGCTACTTCCTCTCCGGGAAAAATACTGCAGTATTTTAAAGTTTACTACTTTACAGTTTTCTGAAGTAAAAAAAATCTCAGATAAAAGAAACCTCTTAGAGTCAACATGAAGTTTTTGTGGGGTTTTCGACAAGAATCAGCCTCACCATTAAACTGAGAGGCGAAAGGTTTTGACAATTGGAAAGAAAGGGCTCCTATTAAAAGTATTTTACCAAACAAAGACTGGGGTCTGGCCCCGAGGCAATTATCTTACATGGGCCTTAGACATCTTAGCCACACTTGTGGGAATAAGACCTTTGTTTGCACAAAATGATGAAGCCATTATAGTCACTTAAGAAAGCCTGTTAAGATTACTAATGTACCTTAATTGGTGTCATTATGCAGAAAAACACTTAGTGGGAATCAGGTTTTGCTTCATCTTCTGCAAAAATGGAATGGTAGCTTGGCTGGTTGGTGGCACACATCAGGGTCTACATAATGGTTATGTTTACTGCTATTGTGTTATAGTTCAGAAATCACTTCTTTTTTTGGAATGCATAAAAGTAAAAAGATTTTCATCACTGTAATCTGAAAACACACCGCGGAGGCTCGTATCAGTTGTACAACCTTCCAGTGTTGCTATATTGACACCACAGCATCACAACATCTGTTTGCGGCTCTGCAAGCTGCCACATGGGATTTTTCAGCACTCAAGCCAAAACTGGTTGCATGGCCCAAAGTCACCACTGCCCCCTACATCTGCCCTCCAGCCTCGCGCCTGAGCCCCCGTTGTTTTTTCTGGGAACTGAGGGGGTGGGCGCACATTTCAGTTGGGGCAGGACGCCAGGGAGCTGGTCCAATGGCGGCTGAAGGACATGAAGAGGCAGTGAATGACAGCGCGGGGTGATGGTTACTTTCAGACTGGTCAGATTCCTTCTTAATATTGCTTTTCCTGTAAATAGAAGAACATTGAGTTGTGACTGGATTTGACGGCCCCAAGGGTCATTAAATGTGATCAGTTTATTCAGGACCACAAACTGTGAAGTCAGTTAAAATAAAAACATGACAATCAAAAAGACTGAAGCTATGAAAGCTATGAAGAGAATGTTTTTTTTTTTTCCTGGCAGCAGTGACATGCAGACAGGTTGAAGCCCCAGTGGCCGCTGTGTCTGGCTCTGAATCCCAGCTAAGAATTCAGGCCTGTTTACCAAAACACTGTCCACTGGCTGCAGGGCATGGATGTGTGAGCGAGTGTGTGTGCATGGGTTGACGGACAGCACTTGAACTTTTCACCAGTTTTTTGGATTGTTTGTTATGCCTCATTGACTTGCTATCTTTATATTTACGCCTTTACTATAGAAGCTTGTTATAAATGTATGTGCATGACACTCGGGATAAAGATGACTCTGATCTACCTGAGCTGCCTCAAATTCAGAAAAATCAAATTCCTCACAGCTTAAAGGAAGAGTACATCCCGAAATCAAATTATGTAGTTTACCTCTATCCTGCAGTGCTGTTTATCTCGATTATTTGGATATGAGTTATCCAGTTGTAGAAGTCCCTGCCTTTCCCAAGAATGCAATAGATCTTGAAAGGACTGGGCTGGACCCGAATTTGCTTTCAGAACTGTCTTAATTCTTGCTGGCATAGATTCAATAAGGTGCTGGAAGGATTTGTCTGAGGTTTTGGTCCATATTCACATGATAGCAACACTGCTGCATATTTGTCGGCTGCACATCCAGGATGCAAATGTATCGTTCCATCAAAGGTCCATCTGGATTGAGATCTGGTGACCGTGGAGGTCAATTGAGTACACTGAACTCATCATAAAGAAACCAATTTATTATGGTCTGGAGTTTTGTGTCTATTTTTAGCTTGTGTTGAAAGTAAATTTTATTGACAATTTGTTGCAACACACAACAATAGACTGAAGCCAACAAAATAACAACATTCATGTTGACTATGTTGTTGAGACATCTTACTGTGAATAACACAGCAGTTGGTGGATTCAAACACAGGATCTTCTTCCTGTAAGGCAACAATGCTAACCACTGTGCAAATCAATCTGAGAAACTGTAGCGATTGTTATTAAAAAAAAAAATCTTAATTTTCAGATCATTTAATATTTCCTGTTTGTTTTAAGGCAGTTACACTCTAAATCCCTCATTAACACTTCAGCTCATCCCTGCATGATGGTGCTGCTCCATTCTGTCTCCCGTGGCTGCTTGTGAGTAACAGTTGTCATGCAGACCTGCATCTCGCACAGATGGAGCAGAAAAGACAGTTGGAGACATTTGAGATATAATCTAGTTGTTGCATTGTTTTTAATTCCTGTGTCACATAAAACAACGTAAGTATATTAAAAGCACCAAAGTCCAGAAAAAACATATGCAAATTTGTAGCGAACTGTTCCTTTAAACCACATTCCTAAATACTGACAAACTGTTCCTGTAGATCTTTACTTGCTGAGCAAAAATGCAACACCACAGTTACTAATCTACAGTGACATTTCAGTCATTTGGCTAACTCTTTCACCCACAGCGACAATGCAATAACTGCAGAAAAGCAATACCCAATATTACAAGCAACCAAGAGTAAGGAGTGTAATAACGAGAGCTGCTGTGCCCTGACAGTTGTACCGCAACCACAGAGTGATCATGTAAGAAAACATATCAAACTAAAGGGAGGCTTACTGTGACAGGAATTTATTGTTGATGTTCAGAGAAATAAATATTTGAGAACAGAAAGAGGCATGCAACCAGGAAGGTGATAAAGTTTCAATAAAACAACATGAAAGGAAACTTTGTTTATCTTTATGGAAAATATAACAGAAAGAAAATAAACAAGCAAGCTACGCATTACACAAAACCAGAACAAAAGATAGATGCAGCTCAAAAAAGTCACAAATGACAAGTAAACAAATTAGTTTGTCCAATTGTATGCTGATGATAATTTAAATTCATTGGAAGAGTGAGCCATGCCTTTCCTTTTCCTCATCCCTGCTAGTGTTTGGTGCAGATATCAGGCTTGTTTTTCTTCTTTCAGCATACAAAACAAAACAAAACAAAAAACCCTCCACTGATTTTTCTTGTTGTACAGTATGAGAAACAGCCTCCACAGTGTGGGATAATTCATCACAGCAAGGATGACAACTTAATTTGGGTTTGTCAGACTTTCTATTTTATCATTATTTACTGTAATTTTGGCAGAGTTGAGCAGTACAGGTCGTTACGATATGCCCTACTTACTGTCAGTCACCTGACAGCCACTGGGAGACAGCGAGGTCTCTGCCAGAAAAAGGGGAAAAAACATTTTTAAAAGAGCTAGTTGCTGTACGGTCATCTGAGGCGTGCTTGCTCAGGAAATAAATGAATGGAGAGAGCGTTTACGGTAGGATGCTTGTCAGAGGCTGTCAAGCAAACTCGTTTCTATAGCGATTACCAAAATGATGACATATTTTCTGGTGTGTCACATCTGTGTCAACGGTGCAGGTGACACAGTGAAAGAAGGAAATGCTTTAATTATTTGATAACTCAAGTTTTGACTGAGTTGACACCTCAAAATAGGAGATTTCAACATGAAAGTCTACAGGAATCAATTTTACTGACTGATTTGTTGATTTTATTTTCGGAGCAGATCCCAAGTGGCTGCTTCAGGAACTGCAGATTTCGGCACCTCCATTTGGCTTCATTTTTCTGCATCATCATTTGGCACTTGTTGAAACCACAGTGATAACTATCTATATTTAGGCTTATACTGAAGTGCATCGCATATGACATTTGTATCTCATAATCAAAAGATCCTTCCTATCAGAAGGATTGCAAAATAGAACTAAGTTATTCGTTTTAAACCTGATAATTAGAGATGCTTTATTTACTGTTTATACAGAAAATAAAGCTGACTTTTACTCTAATTACACCAGATGCAAAGATTATATTACAATTACACGTTAAAGAAAATTCATGAAATGCCCCTTTATGATTCTGCGAAAAATCACAAGTTGAATTTTATTGAAAAAAATAAAAAAGATCAACACGATAGCATCTGCAGATTTGTCAAAAATCATATTTATTTAAATTAGTTTCAGTCCTTTTTCCCCCAGGACACCCATGCTCCACTTGCAGGGGTTTGGTATAGTTAGAATGCATTGCACCTTATCTTCCCTCCCTTCTGTGTCCGTTAGTAATCACCTCCGATGCTGTTGTATAGAACACTTCAGGCTCACTTTTGGCATGCACAGGTTTTTGTGCACATGCTCTCTGCTCCCCTTGGCTCTGGAAAACTGGACAGCAAAAATATTGACTCATTGAGTGAAAGGGCAGCAGCTGAATAGACTTAAATACATGCTTGCCTTGCTCCTGTGAAAAGGGACACCATAAGGGGGAAGAGGAATGAAATAGAATCACAGCTGGATAGAAAGAAAAAGACAGAAGGAGGCTGAATGCTGTTAAAAAAAAAAAGGAGAGACAGAGATTGAGTGAAAAGGGCAGGGAAGTCTACCATCCTTTGATGGCCTCAACCGAATGCAGGGCCCAGGCTTTATCTGCAGTGTCTGTCACCGTGGAGACAGCTGCTCACATCAGCATCAGCCCAAGGGAATCCAAAACTCCACCAGGGGATCAGGGAAGAGAAATCCGCAAAACCAGAAAGGAGAACATCTCCTCTGCTGTTCCCTTTCCCTGTCAGGCCCAGGGATCAAAAGAAGAAGAAGAAGAAGGTGGGAGGGGTGGAGGGGTTGGGGGGGGGGTTACAATGAAAACATGTCAGCAGGCAGCCATTCATCCATCGCTCCAAAATGAAGAGCTTTTTGTGACTATACAGAAAACAAAGCAAAAGTCAAAATAGAGGAGCTGACTGGTGTACAGCAGCTATATTTATATTTGACATGCACAGTATGTCTGCAGACACAAGCCCAGTTAAGTCTCTAAGTCTCTACAGTATTAACCTCAGTGTGAAAGGCTCAGTCAATAAGGCAATTCAAACGGACGGGGTGACGCTGTGGGAATTTAACCAAGAGGTTGTGTACATTCACCGTTATGTCATCTACACGTGTTAAGACACAATCACCTGACTGACATCTTGTTGGTGGAGGGGTGGGGCGGGGTAAAACTTTCAAAACCCTATACTTTAATTTGTCACTGGTGGTGTTCAAGCCCATTACATCCTGCAGTGGGAAAGAAGAAGAAACGCATACAAAATGGATTGCACCGTTTGAAAATTTAAAATGTCAACTGTCAAATTTTCCAGTGTTCAATTTGGTCACGATGGAATAGGGTTACAGTTCAGCAGGCAATGTCTGATGGGATATATTCATCATTATTGGGTAATTGCAAAGAGCTCCTGTGTGCTCGCAGGGAAAGTGAGAGATGAAAGAGAGAGATGGGTTGAGAGGGAGGATAAGGGTGGAGAGTGTGCAAGAGGGATGGAGAAGGAGGAAAATAAAGAGGTACGGCCTGAAAACCATTACGGGGGGATTCGCTCTGGTGAAATTATTCACGAACCTGTGAAAATGTGACATTAGAAGAGGTGTGCTGTATTATTAAAGCACCACAGTGGCAGAGTGCTAAACACGGGTTCAGATGCACCCTGACTGTGTCGTCATAGCAATAGATGAGTTGGGGTGGGAGAGAGGGCTGACACGACTTTGTTTCCGATGCAAAAAGGCCAGGAGGAAATTCATATTTTGAGTCATTCGCTGACTTCGCCGTGGAATGGTTTTATGCACCCTTGACTTTCTTCCTGCAGTGTGAGTGAAAAGCTTTTTTTTGCATACAGAGAGTGCAGTTCAACTATTATCAAGCCGTTTCCTCAATTGGGTGATAGTAAAGTAATGATTTTAAGCATTTTACTAAATACATACATGCTTACTTGCTGTAAGTGAAAGTATCTTTTAGCTATATATTTCAATGAAATATACTACAGGAGGTGAGAGGTTATGATATCAGCAATGGTATCAGTTTTTGTGGGCAAGTGAAAGAGGGGATGAGTCATTTGCTGAGATGTTTACAGGTTGCTCGATGCAGGTTTGGCCAGCAAGTTAAAGGATATCCATTCAACGCTGTAATCATGCTTTAAGCAGACTAACAGTTACAGTGTAACGACGGTGACAGCATCATTTGGTTAGAATATCCACCACTTTGGTCAATGCTGAAGCCACAGCTTCCCCCTTAACATTAGAACTGAGTTGTTAAGTGGCCAGCTGTGGCTCGTGAGGTAGAACTGGTCATATACTAACCAGTCAGTCGTTCAATCAGCAGCTCCCTTAGTGCCACTGAGCAAGATATTGAACCCGCAAATAATGTGTGAATAGGTGGATGTGGCTTATATGGTTTGCAGCACAAAGCACTTTGAGCACTCCTTAGTTTAGAATTCGATTTAGAAGAGCCCATCTATCTTTATTGTCAAATTTATACTTCGGGCTTCAGCATCTGTGAGCAGGGCAAAAGATTTTTGGTACTGGAACCTTTCTCGTTTGTCTTTGTAGTCACTCAATCATGTTTTAGTAGGCTTTGCTGGGAATAAAGAGTCCTTGTGCAGAGCAGAAAATATGTGGGCTGTGGTGGTTAGCAATGTCAGCTTACAGCAAGAAGGTCCTGGCTTTGGATCCACCGGCTGGCTGGGCCTTTCTGGGTAAAGTTTGCATGCTCTCCCCTTATCAATATACTCCAGCTTCCTCCCACAGTCCAAAGACATGCATGTTAGGTGAAATGGTGAGCCCAAATTAACCCTGGTTGGAATGGTTTTCTTCCCTGCTGCAGATTGGCGACCTGTCCTCTGTGTCCCCTTCCCTTGCCCTATGACATCTGAGATAGGCTCCTTCCCAGATGCATCTTTAAATGGGATAAGTGGAATAAAATGGATGGGTAGATGGATGTGTCAGTATTTATAAACAATGAAAAGTGAATAGAACAGACGGTCCCGGGCCTCTGGCTACACTAAATATTAGGCTGTTGTCCCGAGTGGCTAAGTCATCAGACGAGGGCCAGTGGACTCTCAGGTTGGATGTTTCACTACCGAACTCCTTATTGAGCAACACCCAGGGGTAAGTCGTCTGTTTTTAGTTTATGAAGAGACAGTCATGATGTCAACTATCACCACAGAGGTAAGCGGTCATTGCCAGGAAGTGGGATTCGATAACCAAACCTCTTCTTCTTAAAAAAAATTTCTAAATCGAGCTGTGAGTCGCCAAAGTTCTCTTCAGAGCATTTTTAATATTTTGAATAATAGACAAAAACTAAACTTGCTTTGGACATTTTTTCACTTTGATGTCCACTGGAAAACAATAATGTATCAACAGAATCACTTTTCATACTTCAGTGAACAAAGTGTAATTGGAAACCACAGATTTACAGATGATGTTGCCACTACAATGCTAAAACAAATCCCAAAGCAAGCCATTAACAGGTAATATGCAATTAGTTTCCATGTGAACGTTCAGCTCCAGTGGGAGCGATTAGTCTAACAAAAGATGTTCTACGGAGAAACAAAGCATGTGACCCGTCTGTGGCAAGAGACGAGAGAGGATGGAGTGGAGCAGGTGTGCTCACACAGGAGGGAGCTCCACATAGGTGGGCAGGCATTTGACACCCGTCTAACCACACGAGGCTTCAGGGGTTGACAGCCGGTGCTGCAAGCTGCATGAAAAGTCACCGTTTCACACAGTGACGATGGACTGCAGGTGATGCAGCTGCTATTTTTAACCCAAGGCCTCCCTCCAGGACTGAGGGCTCAGTTTGAATTGTTTTCCCTGCCCTTTCCTTCGCTCTGCTTGCAGAAGTCTCTTCCATGAACATTGGAGAATTACTCCAGTATGAGTTTTCCAAACCTCCTCCATGGAAAACATTTAATGGCACAAAAGAAAGAAAATGATTGTGCTTTAAAGTTATTTATTTATTTAAAAGTCTTTTAGAAGGACTGAATCACTTTTGTTTGAATGATAAATGATCACCCGGCATTTTAATTTTTCCTCGACATCCAATAAAGTGAAGGACACTTTACTTCATCCTTTGAAGCTGTCTTTTAACATCTGTCACATAGTTGCACAATAAACCTCTTGTTGTTTTGTCAAAACATGTTTCATAAGGTCTAAAATGTGAAATCCGATTTAAAAAACCGAGACTGTAACAAAACAAATGCTTCCCTCTCTGCTGCACTATGTAAACTCTACTAGCTGACAGCATCTCTGTCTCCATTTCTCTGTTTTGTTTCCTGAAGAAGTGCCTGAAGCCCAGCCGAGCTGGTTGGTTCAGATTTATGTCGCAACCAACAGAGGATACATGTACCTTTTCTGGCAGTGCCACCAGGCTTTTGCCGTTGTGCCTTTGATTGTTATGACGCTGCAAAAAAAAAAAAGAAAAAAATGAAGAAGCTCCCAGCTCGTTGTAATGAATGTTTCACAGAGTGTGTGAAATTTTTGCTTAACAAGTCAGCCGGCCCAGTTTCCGCTCTGCTGTATGCTGCAGCAGGAGTATACACTGAGCGATGGGTGTCAGTGACGGTCGAGTTTTAGTGCGTTGATTGTTTTTTTTTTAATCGATCAAGTGAAATGACCCTCATGCTCTGAAGTCTAATATGCAGAGAGGCCTGGATTTAAATTGAAAATACAATACAAGATTTTACTTTACATACTTGATGTTTTTGACAAGGAAGAAAAAAAATAGCTTGCAATGAGAGTGAAATGAAAAATATATATTTATGTATAAATGAGCTCTTGGGTTCCCTGTGGCTATAAAAGTGTCTTTTATGCCTAAAAAATCTGACATTCTGGACTTTAAAGGGGTGCTATTATGCTCATTTACAGCTCCGTATTTTATTCTGGGACTTTCATGATTCACAGCTCAAAAAGAAGTGCTTTTTTATTTTTTACTGGCCATTCATGCAGCCTCTCAGTTCATTTTCTGGCTGAAACAGTTTCAGCTTTTGTCCCTTAAGCCACTGTGCACTTAAAGTTTACTTCTGATTGGCTATCTCAGACGAAGTAAGCAGTTCCCTATTGAATGCTGAAATTCTCATCAACTCATTTGGAAATTTCAGCTACAGAAAAATAAAGACATTCGCATTAATGTCAGCTTGGCATAAGAAAAAAAACTGTTTGACAAAGCTTTATAGATGTCAATTGTTCAAAGCCTGCAGTTGCCATTTAATTTTTAATTTTTGTGTAAATATGACCCGCAACAAACTGGCGACCTGTGCAGAGTGTACCCTGACTCTGGCCCTATAGCAACTGAGATAGGTTCCAGCCAGCCAAACATTAAAAAAGTATTTTGACATTTTGTAAATACATTCATTTTCCTTTTTGCAAAGGGTTAAATAAAACTATCTATGGCAGTCATCTGTAAGCTGAAGAGCCAGGTGATGGCTGGGAAAGTGCAGGGAGCATGACTGAAAAATGAAAATAATCCCCTAACAAGCTTACAAATACAAATACAAATTTGCATCTATTAAATTACCCGAAAGAAAAAAAACAACTATTTGTGGTTAGTTTGCATTTAAAATATATCCTAAAATATTTCTTAGCTGAGTGCAAGGCAGCACATGAGCACATCTCACCAAAAACTCCTCTTTTTGATTCATCCAGTGGTGCCATGACAGGAAAATCACTGCGATAAAGCATTAGGATCACACGGCGGCACACAAAGAGGATGAGACATGCATGCTCACTCAGAGCCTGAACTGAGAAGTTGCAAGGGCAGCCCTTAATACACACAGCAGCTTGCATGCATGCATCTTTTACTCTCCTGCACATCAGGTGTCCGTGTAAAGCCAGAGCTCATGCAGAGCACAGACGTACAGCCCTTGCACGTAAACACGTATCGTAAGTGCACAATGACTCAGCTGCACACTGAGCAGATCTGTGTGTGGGGCTTCTTCGCTTTGTCAACAGGATGAGAAGCTGGGAGATAGAAGCTGGGGCATTAGTCTCCTTGGGGCTGGCTCTGGGATTTCCTCCAGAGGACAAAGTAGGAAAATACAATATCATATAAATAGATTCTCTGTGCTCAAAATACTGATATGGCCTCAACAGGGAGGACTGCGGGGGGGGGGAGATTTGCATTGAAATTCCTGCTTACTGTGTGTGTTTTCTTTCACCAATGTGGGTCTTTGCCTCACTTAAGTGTTATTGTATTTTTCTTTTACCTCCCACTGGGCAACAATGGCATTAACAAAGCTTCTTGATGCAGCATAATTTGTTGATAGAGGGTTCTTTGTATTTGATTCCTGGGTCTGTCAATAGCAACCTGTCTGTGACTGTAATTTTATAATTTTAAGCTGGCTGTGAACGTGGGTTTGCATCGGTGGCTTTATGTATTCTGAGCATTTGCTCAACAGGCCGGTTCACTGAAAGGCTGAAATTCATTGTCACCCCAACTGTGTTGCACGCAGGGTGGAAAGGAGCCAGCCAGTCGGCGCACCGTGCAAACTACAGCTGGAAGAGTGCCTGTCTGCCGAGCAGGTGCCCACCCCCGAGCTCATCCAGGGCTACGTCAAGAAGGTAGGTCTGTTTTACAAATGCTAAGCTGAATGTCTTGTTAGGTTGTGCCCAGCTGGAAAGAGGATAGCAAGAGATAGGGAGGGATGATTGCAGAGAAATTGTGGTGGCTTTTACTCCAAGCAGATGAATGTAGTTGCTGGTTTTTCTGGACTTCATTATTTCTGCTACCAGCCTTAAATTGCTTTATTCAGCATGTCACCTTGTCTGAAGACCCAGAGAACACAACACTTGTATGCCTACAAACCAGCAAACAATCGTGATGTAATCTCTTAATAACACCTTGTCACTGAATGTTTGGAGCACAGTTGCCAATGAAGACAAGTGACAAAATTTTTATTTATTTATTTTTAACATAAGTGCAACCTTATACCTTGACAGTAGCAAGATGCAAATATCCCACAAATTAATAGCAACATTACAACTTTCATTTTGTTGCCACTCTACAGAGTTGAATTGTTATTGGTAAAATAAAGTAGATCCAAACTGATATAGGATGACTAATGTTTGGTGATTTAAACGTGAGATATATTGGCTAATATTTTGTTTGTTTTGAGTGGCGTTTCACACAAACAGATTTCCCTGATGTTTGCTATGTGTAGCAGCCCGTAGGTGCTCCTTCTATACTCTCAGCATCACGTCCACATTCTGCAATGCCGTCTGTTTTTGTTTCGCCAAAATATCATATTTCTGCTCTGATGTTCAACAATTTTTTGCCATGAATATGACGGCAAATTATCTACAAAGAAAACTAGTTGTTGTGAAAATGGCGACCAAATAGCACAAGATTAATAGTCTTTGCAAAATATTATAGTGTAGGATTATTAACTAAAAGCTTTGACACGCAGAGAGGGCACCAGACTTACAGTAAGTAAATAAGTCTAGTATGAGCATTAGTCAGATTAAAGACTGGTGGAAAAAAAAATCTACCTAAACCCAAGATAATTATTTTATAAAAGAGGGATCTGATCAAAGGTTACCTGAGCATCTCCAGCCTCGACCCACATAATTAGATCCAATCCAAAAGGAGATCAGCTTGACCCAAATACTGACAGACCAGCAACAATTAGCAAATAATGAGCAGCAATAAAGTCATTTTACTGCAATTTTTTTTTCTCCTGCTTGCTATTTTTGGTTTACATTTTCCGGTATAAAATACTTAGTAACTGGATCGATTCAGTGATAAACAACTGATGTAGTGAAGTAGTAACAGAGAAATCAGCAGTTTTTTAATTAGTTGCACAACATAACCATATCTGTAAGATTAGTTTGTTTTTTAGGTTGTTTTTTTCAATTAATGTCAAAGTTTAAAATCTTTGTTATGCTGTTGTAGGAGAGTTTAAAGGAGAGTTGTATTAAGCTCACTTCCTATGTAAGATAATTTTTTCACCACTTTAAGTAAAAACATGCTGTCAGGACCAGCAAGGCGGTGAAGGAGAAGACACACGCAGTTAGTGTGCGACCCAAATGTAAGCAAATAACTGAACAGAGCACTACTGGTGCACTTGCTAGCTGCACTTCATATGACTGGAAAAGTGAATGGTGAATGGACATTATTGATGGGGTTACAGGGTTTAAAGCAGCTGGTTAAAAAGCTTAATCTAGCATACAGTGTCCCTGGTAGGGAATATTTTTCAGCTTTATTATGTGAAAATATGCTGCAGCTCCTGATTATTTACACGGTTCACTTATTTGAGTGTTTGTTAAACTAAAATGTTAATCAGTTATTTACATTTGTGCTTACATTTGACTTACGCTGTGTGTAACATTGCACTTGAACGCTGCTTGTTGCTGGCACCTTGTTTCAGTTGATTCACACTTTAAACTAGACACAGTGTCATTATTGGCAAGAGCTCACTGGAAAATAAGGATGCAAAAAAAGTCTTTATTTACTTACACGTAGAAAAGTTGCTGCCAGTAACCAGCAATGAAATGAAATTGTTACCACAAATTTCATTGAAATATTCTGATATAATTTAATGTGACACCTGGCGTCAACACCTGCTGTCTCATAAATTATTTTTTTACATTTATAAAGGAGCAAGCTCAAATTATTAGAACCAGAGCTGTACATAAAAAGTTCTCTTTATTCATTTATTTATTTAGTGAATGTGATTTTTTTTTTTTAATGAAGACTTGGTATCAAACTGTGGTCTCATTCTCTGAATCTTAGTCAAAAATCCACTCGTTACTTATTCTCTCGGAAATGTTTGGTTTCTGTAGCTGCTAGTTTGTCCACCATTTTAATTGCAAACGAGCTGTGGATTCAGTGGGTTTTGGTGTAACTGTTACTTTAAAATACAGAGAAGTGTACAAATCTATCTGTGTGATAAAAGCCGTGTTTCCCTCATGGTTCACGTCTAATGTTAATTAGCAAACCAAGCAGCTTGACATATATGTATTTTCCATAGAGAAGATGAAAGCAGCAAACAGGAGCCAGAGATTTGAAATCACATTCACTGATTTAAAAATGAATTGGCTGTGTATCATGTGTCACTGTTGTGAGCACGTTGCTGCTGAAAGCCTGCTTGAAATGGCACTTCAGATGATATATATGACACACCCTCTTCTTTTGCAGGCTGGTAATGCTGCGTCATCGTGATTTAACTCTCCTGCCTAATCTATATATTACCAACCCTGATGCCGGCCCTTCGAGCCCAGCTTCTGAACCTTTCTCTGCATTTTGCCCTTCGATTAGTCATGCAACTGCAGTCCTGTAGGACCTCATTACTGTTGGTTATCATTTTAATCTACTGAGCGGCTACACGCCTGCTGAAGTAGGAGCAGGAGTCCATGCTACAAATCTATTAAAAGGAAAGTGGACATGGATGAGTGCTAGAGAAGTGAGCAAAGAGGGCAGTTTTCTTGAGACACTCTCTTAGATTCTATTGCTGCCTCCATTTTCCTTTCTTCGTCTCCTTTTTTTTACTTTCATATTCAGTCCTTTTTCTTCCGTTCTGTCTCAGTCTCTGTCATTATCCCTTTAGCCTCTGTCATTTCTACCCTCACTCTGTCTGCGCTCTCTATCTCTCTCTCCGGGGTTTTCATCTTGACCTTCAGACACCTCCTCCTGGTGCCACTTTAATAACTTACAGGGGAAATAGAAAATGTGGTCTCAAGTCAAAATTGAAATGGGTTTTTCACTACAGGCTGTTGATATTCTGGTGGCAGTATCAGGGAAGCTACTTCCTGAATATTTTTTCATCAAGTTTGTGCTCGGCATCATTCCTGCTAATGAAGAGAAATGATGCGAGTTCGACCTCAAATTCTCATTTTCTTGACCCGAGGTGGCTCCTTCTGGGCCAGAGTAACTTGTGTGTTCATTTAAATTGAGAAGTTCAGAGGAATGCTGATTGTTAATTTTATTCTCCATTTACTCTTTTATCCCCAGCAGTATACGCAGGACATGACTCCTGAATTAGCAATTGTTCTCATTTTCAGAAATAGCGTTAACCCTTGTTTGACGTGGTCAAACAAGCAGTCTTGTAGTTGCAGTAACGCTCAAACCGCTTTTTTCTACCTAGAAGAAAATGAAACTACTCTCATTAGTAGACAATGAGCGCTGCATGATATTCCAATAATAAGAATTTAATCTGAGCCGAGAAGAGTGGTTCAGTTTTCTTATGAAATGCCTTGAAACTGAGTCAAACAAAGACACTCGTGCATTAAGGTGCAGTTTTTAGGCGTAAGCTGTCAAATTGTAATTGTCAAAGTAACTATTCATAATTATGCTCAATAACTGTTAGACATTAAAGCTCATTTGTTTTCTGAAACAAAGGAAAACTAACACTCGAAGACAGGACAATGTGATAGAGACACATTTTCACAAATTTTTAACATATAAACATATTCCAACTCTTCTGTGTCTGATGGTGTGTATAGTATATACACGGTATAATATATATATGTATACAGTATAAAAAGTTGGGATTGTACATTGTAGATCATTGCTGAAGATACATTACATACAGATTTGCAGAAGCTTCAGAAAAGTGTAAAAATAGATTCTCCAAAGAAACCATTAATGACTTTCAACACTTTAGCCTCACATGGAGTTTTTTTTTTTTTTTTTTCAAAAGTTTTAAAAGAGATTCCCAACTTTCTTCACTCTGTAGTTCAACTAATGCAAGAGCAGTTCAGCTGCGTTGATGTTGGGTAACTGTCGAGGTCAGAACATCTGATGAAGCACCCCATCACTGTCCTTCTCAGTTAAGCATCTCTTACAGAGCCTTAAGGTGAATTCGGGTCTTCCTCAGTAGTGGCTCCTTTGAAGCAGTTCAGCCTTAAAGGCCTGATTCACACAGACTCCTCCCATCAGCTGGTGCTGCTGATGAGTTCCTCCTGCGTGAACTTATGAAGCACTGACTCTAATCTGAGACATTGTTAATTGGCAAATTGTGATGGTGGTAACTCGCTGGACTGACCTTCATGTCATAAATTAACGATGCGCTGTTGTTTCTCCACTCAGCCGAGTTCTTTCCCCACTCAGCCGAGTTCTTTCCATATTTACTGGATTGTTGCAGTAGTTAATGCAGCACAGCTGATGATCTCAAACACTTAAGAAGTTTATTTATTAAAAAGTTATTATTGAGCTGCTTGAAACACTGAAAATAGTTTACAAAACTTTCGTCATGTAAATCGCTATTATTGTAATTTCTTGCCAGTGAGCACTTTTATTTCTGCTGTGTGGAAAAACAATAATAAACAGTTACTGGTACAAGGTGTCAATATGTGTGTGCGTGTGTGTGTGTGTGCACGTGCTTGTATCCCACGTTAGGAAAATAATGGTACTGCAGTATTCTGGTTGGTTGGTTGGTGTATTGTTTGTCTGGCTCTAGAGAAACGATGTTAGACCTGCCCCCTAATGAACTGAGTAATTCTCTAGTATTAATGTGAGGCTGACTCTTTGGTTTAAAAAAAATCTAGATAAGAATTTTATTGGTTCCCGTGAAAACCTTTGTATATTTAAGTATGTGATCTTCTGACTTTGCATCTGATCGGGTTTTGTTCATTGTGTTAGAATGTGCAGCACGGGACACTGAAGGCATTAAAACAAAAATCAAGCATTTATTTAAACTGTAAACAAAATGATAAACTAACAAAATATCCAAAAACAGCAAGAGATCACAGAGCGCTCGACACAGAGAAACATAAAATCACTGCATAATGGGGCAAGACGATATACCGAGGACTTATTAGACAAGAGACAGGTGAGAGAAATAAGACACAGGTGCAGACAATCACAACAATCAGGAGGAAATAAAACGTAAGCTAAACGAAAGAGATGATACAAGGATACACAAAGGAAAGGAAACTAAACCTCCTCACGAGAACAATCAAAATACAGCAGCGGCCTCCAACCTTTTTTGTGCCACGGACCAGTTTAATGTCAGTCAATATTCTCACGGACCGACTTTTAAGATGTGGATAAATACAAAAAAACTAACAAGACAAAAACTGTGCTGTTATTTATCTAAATATAATACCAACCCCGAATTCACTGTGTAATTGTGTAACTTTATTAGCAGCTTCCTCCTGAAATGCGCCAACAACATTGAGAGTAACATCCTCCTCTCTGGTCACTATGGTAACGAGTAAATATTTCTTTCAAAATAAGACTCACAAATACAAAACAAATATAAAGTACATGAAAATTGTTTTGGTAGCTGTAACTGCAGAAAACCCCCGCTTCACACAGATATGATGTCAGAAATAGCAACAGGGTTTTATGTGCTGTTGGGGCAATCTTTGCTCGTTTTCTGCCATGACTTTTATCCAGAATACCAGCAAAGTTTATACATTTATTCATAACACACGGGAAAAGACCCAGGGAAACCAAGTTAATTATAAAATCCCTGAAAACCATGAATTTCACACCCGAGCCACAACTCTCGCGGCCCGGTAGCGGTCCGTGGCCCAGGGGTTGGGCACCGCTGAAATAGAGTAAGTAACCAAGGACTCACAGTATACTTGGAAGAATAGTGAAATTAGCGCATTTGCCAAAAGCTAACATGGCTTTGTACAGTTCAACATTTGTGTTCAAAGCACTTGTTGTTAGAAAAAGACTAAGATTGTGTATGCACACAAGGGGCCGATACAGAACTAAAGAGCAGGTGGAGCAAACGACAGAGCGACATGAAACTGCAACACAAAGGAGGAAAGTAAGAGCAATACAAGCAAATGTTGCAGTTTTAATTTTCTGGTGAATGAAAACGAGCCTTTTGTTATTATTTGTTTATGTTTGAAAGACATATGACATTATTTGTGAATCTGTTGTTGTGTGTACGCACTGTTTGACTCGCATTTTGTCATTTATCTTTGTGGTTATCTGCAATCTTAACAAAAGTCCTGATGCTGGTGGTCTATTGTCAAGATGTCTCTTGAGAAAGAAATCTAATCTGAATGGTTTTGCATTGTCAAGCAAGGGGTTTAATGAAATGATGATGATAACAATAATAATGGCACCAAAAATAAATTCAATCATTACAGCCTGCTGTTTGAATCTACTGTTCTATCAACTGCACCGACATTAGAAATCCAGAGCCATTCATTTCTCTCTCTGACTGCCTGCATTACCATTAAATGAGATACACCAGTTGCTCCCTTTTATCTCAGCAATTCCATTTCAACATATTGGTATGGGGAATATGATGTGGAAGCACCCAGAGAGCATTCAGCTGATATTAAACAATATGGCTGGAAACAATGTGACTGTTTTCCAATTTAATTTCATAGTGAATAACCTGCAATTTGATTTTTATTTTCTTCCCTCAATGTTACTCGAGATAGAGACGGCTTGGCCGCCTTGGCTTGGAGAGGGGGGTTGGTTGGTGGACCGGGGCAGAAATGGAGAATGGCATCATTAACATTCCCTGACAGTTAACGTTTCAATCTCGCTCTGTAGCAGAACCCCAATATTGACATAAAAGGCCAGACGACAACAAGACAGAGAAAACAATGGAGCACTGAATCTGGGATGTGGCCCAGGTCTGAGTACAGGGTTGTGACTGTTCCAATCTAATCAAAACTGTGATTGGAGAAGCTGCCGGGAAGGAATGAAGTGAAGGAGTGAAGGAGAAGGAAAAAAAAAATTTAACAGATGTGAAGAACTCCATGAAGCTGTGGAAAGGGAAAAAAACACTTTCATTTCAAGTTATCTGATTTCAAACTAACTCCTGATGTTTGGTTTTAGTTCTCTTGAGAAATATTCATTAGGGGGTCTCACTGTTCTTCATCTGGATCCTGATTACTGGATACTGTTCACCCTAAAGACAAAACTACCTTCAAGACATTTCAAGGGCTAAAACAACAAATGTTTCCAATAATTAGTCGGCAGATAACTTAATTGATCAACTGAATCATCTTGTAACTTCCAAATTATCAATAAAATTACCAGTGGACATCTTCATCTTGCATGTTAAACATTAGAATAATTAGCCTCCTTACTTGGAAATGGTCATTTCAAGGTTTCATTTCGAGTCATAACTAAAAATAAAAGTCTGATAAAAATCAGATCTTCCTCAGAAGAGTCCTCTTAAGCCGATGATTATAAGATCTCATTTTGGCAGCTAGTCTACATGATCAATAGTAGATAAACAGTTTGTGTGATGAGATGTAACCAAAATGTGTGTGATCACAACTTTGGAGTTAACTTTAGATTTGGTACCACCAGGGTAGCAGAACCTCAAAAATATAACATTTTATTGTGTGCACGTTGTTTCTTTAATAATATTGTTATAAATCAGCATCTGATTTATTTTCTGTTAAATCACTGATTATACTTGAGTAAAACCAAAAATAGGGCACTGTAAATTATCATTTGATGTCATTATTCTGGCTTTTAATATTTTTTTTCATTGTTCTTGCTCCCAACAGCAGATACAGGATGCTGCTGACCAAGGGGTGACGTTTGTAGGATTTGTCCAAGAACCATACGGAGCCCCGTGCACCAGGATCAGAGAACCCGACACCCCCTCTCTGTCTCTGCACTCCAGCCCCTGCTCTGTGCTTGACTCACTGGGAAGCTGTAGCCCCTCAAACCCCTCAAGCCCCACCAATCATGCAGAACCTCAAGCTGCAGCTGATGTGGTGCAGAATGAAGGGAATGGCGAAGCCTCTGGCAAGGCTGGGGAAGAAGAACCAAGTGGGGAGAAGAATCAAAGTGAGAACACTGGGAATGACTCAGGGCCGGGGGTGGAGGAGGTCTCACCTGCAGCATCTCCTGTGTCAGAACAAAGCGAGGTACTGACAGAGGAGGATTCAGCATCTCATAATAATAACAAAGACAGCAGCACGGACACAAAGGAGAGGCCAAGATACCGGCTGCGGAGAGGTGACGGTAAGTGCTCTCCATGGTTACCGTCATGCGCTGAAACTAAGAGGAAAAAGATGTGTCAAGGAAAAATCATGTAAACGAGGAGCTGTGAAAAATAAATGAATCTGGGGAAAGAGTGCAAAAATGTGAAATGTGATAAGACCTTAAACCTTTTTTTTTTTTCCCATGGCGATGCAAAAATAGTCTGTTTTTTTTTCCAAGCAGTGAGTTGGTTCTGACAAACTGGCAGTATATATCACCACATGATGAGAACACTTTGAGAAAGCAGGTACACATGAGTGCCACTTTATGGAAGTAGCATCATTGCACTCAATCATCAAGGAGAACACAAAAAACCTATTGATCAGAACTGTTGCCAACCTGTATTAAAGGTTCTCCTCCATCAGGAGGTCAACATGTTATCTTCAAGCCAGACAGCATTGACACAACTCAGACCTCAGAGGCGACTGGGTCGCAAAAATCTTACCGACAAATCAATAACCCCATTTTAACCAAAAAATAACATCTTTTTATAAAAAGAGGAGACGGGCATTTTTAAAACGTAACACTCAAAAAGTCTTGGCATATTAAACAAAAAGCATCATCATGGCTGCACATCATTTTAATCAGTTGCATAAATAAACAGTTTTGTTATTTGCGTGAATAGACCCCTTTAACTAAATAGGACTAATTGGTCCACCGGGGAGAGCAATAATTAAAGGTCAAAATTTCAAAACTTCACAAAGCTTTCACTCTTGACAAGACTCTTAAGTCCAAATGACACGAGACCCACCGCACAGCTATCCCTACAAATTACACAGAAAAGCCTAATGAGGGAATGACAATTAAGATAATTAAAGGTCAAAACTTCAAACTGTGTAAAGCTGTAGCTGCTACCATGTTGATGTAACCCGGGCTACTTCACAATGACTCATTTCATATTGCAAATGCTGGATGAATGATACTGAAGCATTAATCACTTCCAAGTAATTGGATAAAAACACATAGTTTGGGGGTTTCATATTTATTCCTGTTCACTTCTAAATCACAGGCCTATATACTAGAGTAGCTGTGCATGATAAACAGTTCAAAATAATCTACATTATTGTGATCCTCAACTCAAATTCTCTTCTTTTTTTATTTTAAGCATTTAACTAGACCAGTGATTAGGAACACATTCTTATTGACAATTGCAGGCACACTTGAATAAATGGCTCATGCTCTCTCTGAAACAAGCCATTTAAGTTCTCTTTAAGCCAGGCTTCTTCTGGACAGCTGCTGCTTTCAAGCACATTTGAGACTCACTCCCTGTGAGCCAAACAAACCTTTGGTTCACAGGGATTGCGTCTTTGATCTCGTTTAACATCAGCATCCACCACTGTAACAGTATATAAATGACAGAAAACACATGAAAGCATAATTGGTCTCCTTTAATCAAACTACAATCAATAAATGCTAATTCCTGCTGTCACTGGGACCGACTAAACTCAAGCTTCTTTTGTCACGTATTGTGTCACACAGTGTCTAATCTTAGGCTAGTATCTGTCTACATGTCTGTGTGGCTTGATGTTTTGATTTTATCTGAAGCCATACCTTTTGGCTGTTTCACTGAAGAAAAGCATTGTGTCGTACATCCCTCCTGAAACCTGAAACACTTGGCAACTGCGGAGGTGTCATTTCCTGTGATTGCCTCAATGTTACACAACAACGTGCTGCCTTGGGATATAATCCTCTCTATCTGTTACACAAAAAGAAGTCGTCTTATATACAAATTCACACTCACACTTTACTGATGAAGTGGAGAGTCTGTGAAGTTCTGGGAGGTGCACAGAAAGTGAGCAAAACAAAGCTACACCTATGAGCTCCCCCTTTTCTGTGTGTTGAAATCAGCACATGCATTTAGAGTTTTGGCTTTATTTGAGAATTTCAGATTAACAGATGGAGGCGCCCACCGCCATCACCCCCTACAGTCTCTCATCCTTCCACAGAACCTATTTGTGATATGTGTCAGTGTAATGTGCAAACTGTGCATTAGACACACGTCCCGGTGGGAGTGTTAATGCATGGACTGCATTTCAGTATGCACAGTATGCAGCATGTTTAGGTTCAAAGCACCTAATAAGAGGTGTTGAATAATAAATGCACTCATTGATATGGAAAATTTTGCTTTTGTCTGCATGTATTTTTATCTATACGTGTTTGCGGTAACACACACTTGGCATCGCAGCAAACCACAGCCCACTGGTCCATCTGGGCCTCCCTGTAGTGCATTTTGCAGTGAGATAATCCCCCACTGCCTCGTCCTCTACCTCCCTCAGCTTCACAGCTCTCTCCATCCCCACCTCCATCGCCCTGAATCTCCGCGGCAACGCCAGCAGCGCCGGCGTAGCAGCCAGCCGGGGTGTTAGGGGAGCCTGCCAAGCTCCCTTGTCGCTCTTTACTAATGCCCAGCTTGCCGAGGAGGCCCAAGAGTCTCTGCTACTGCTGGCTTGTCCGCGCTAATCCTCAGATCTCGGGGTGAACACTGTGCAAGTGTTGGCAGTGAAGATGGCAAACGTCTGTGGCTTATGATTGAAAAAGGAACACCCTCCCTCAGACCGAAGCTCTGGATAGAAACCGAGCCTGTAAGTTTGAAGACTGAAATGGTTGGACGCTTTAGTGGAAGAGCAAATGGAAAGCAACAGCTGAATGACAACTGTGGCTCGCGAAAGTTACTTTTGAATTCAACAGTTGGAAATCTAATTTTTTATTTGTTATGCTTTCCCGCACTAATTAATCCTGGCCAGTAAAGTCGATATGGTTATGTTTGGGCACTCAATGCCATCTGCAAGTAGATGAAGATCTGCTGGGATCTGAGTGACATAAATTTAGATGTTATAGAGGGTGAACAAAAAGCTCAGTGCTGACATATATGTACTCTCCAGTTTCTCTTGTCTGTAAAAGCAAAATTCCCGGGGCAATAAATGTGCATTAATCCTTCGAGCAGACGTCAAACTGATTAGGAAATGTAGCTGTCCATAGTCACATCAACACTGGAGTATAGGTGCAGCCTTTTTTTTTACAGTGATGGGGAGATAAGACAGATTTGTTTGCATACTTAAAAATTTAATGGTGACAAAAGGTTGAGTATTTATTTTTCTCAATATTTAAGGAAAATGAATTTTTACAACCTTTGCAAATTCTTCTGGTAGCCTAAAGTCAATCTCTCAGTGTTTTCCCCACTTACTTCAGTACATGAAAAGAATGCAATCTTTTCTGGCTGGATAAAAAGACAATACATATAAATGCAGTAAAAATGGCAGTGAGTAGAGAGCAACACATGGATGCCTTTTTTCTTTTTTTTTTAACTCAAATTGATCCTGATCGGTGGAATCTGCTGTCAGCTGTTTAAATAGCTGAGATGTCTTAAGTTAAATAAAACTTCAAATGTGTACATGAAGTTGTAATTCTGACACATACAAGTCTGAAATCTTCAGAATTATAATGTGCACAGAAGGAGAAGGAGTCTTTCAGCTGCTCGGTTTTCATCACTGAGATCAGCATTATCTCTGCTCTGATGGGATCAGTGTCCAGCTTTTCAGATTTAATGATGACATGTGGAGTTGGAAAGCTGCACTGCTGAGATCACGCCAGTGCCACTGCCGCCGACCTCGTTATTTGAACAGTAGAGCTGCCATCAGATGAGCCTTTGAAGCAGCATGCTTTCAAACTCCTAACCACATTCATGTGCTCGTTTTCTTGTTAGCTGGCCCCGTCAGCTGCAACAAAAACAGTCGGGTTAGCTGCACAAACTTTATTCTGAAAGGCCCGGTTGTTGCCTGTTGATGTGATGCATTCATGCGATTAGGTTCAAAGGACTTAGTCATGCTCTCTGTATCTGTGTCTTTCAGAGACAGTTTATTAGGGTATTATTTAAATGTTTACTGCCCAAGCAGAAAAAGTGCCACAGGAAGTATCTGAAACATTAAGAAAAATTATGGGTTCGGCCCATTTATTTCCCCATAAGGTGACTTTTCTGGCTTTAAAGTCTTGTTCTCGGCATGAGTCCAAAACACAAATGATAGTCCTGCTATTGTTTTTTATTGTGTGTCATTTACAGGCCACTGAGCACAAGTGCTGGGTCCTGCTGGCTTCAGGAGGAACTTGGCAGGAGATGTGTTTTAGAGATTGATGTTGGTTAGAGTTTCTTAAAAGATTGCTTAACCCCGTGTTCTTCCTTCAGAAAGTAACTGCTCCCCTGCCGTTTGCACAAGGAGGATTACAAAGTGTGCATTTGTGTGTAGTGTATCGTTTTCATTGTCATGTAACTGGTATGTCAATGTAACTGCCACCAAAGCAAGTATATGATTAGACATTTCTGAGTAGCATTTAAAATAAAAGAAGTGCTTAGTGCAATCTGTCTGATCCAAAAAGCAGCCGTATTCAATATCTTTATGATACACTGCAGCAATATAACTAGCCAATCACAGCACACCTGACCTAAAGCAATAAAGAAGTGAAAGCACCATGCAACAATGATGCTTTATATGCTTTGTAATGGTGTAACGCCAAGTGTCTCCACATAATTATTTCTGAAAAACCCATGAATCCCAGATGAAAGCCTGGATTCCAGTTTGAGCTACTGTTATCCAGCATGATGGACATCTGAAGTCAGTGTTCTTATTTTATATTCTGGTACATTATTTCCTGCCATGTCCTACTAAATAGGCAAGGCACTTAATTCGGTGTGGTTTTTGTGTATTTCCACTGAATAGAGCACTGCTTAAAAAGACTCTTACAGGCCCAGAAAATGAGATCCCTACAGTTCTGCCTGAATTATGGTAGCCTTGAAGCCATAATTGTGGCATACTTAGACAGTAATAAACTCTAATGCATTTTTTAAAAAAAACAGCTATTACACAGAAAATGACTAATACTGTGAGACAGACAGAAGTCATATGGCATGTTTTTTTGCTACTGGCTCTTATATTATGTCAAGCTGTTATAAATGACACATGTAACTACTTTCTACAACACTCCCATCAACAGAAATGAAGTAATCAGGGTTGAATATGGTTTTAATGTTAGTTATCCAATTACACTGCGGTTACAAAAATTTAGAGCAGTAACCTAAAGCGATTTTAAATCACTAAGTTATATGACAGAAGTTTTCAAATCCAGTCGTCTTCATGGCCTGCCTGAAGCTCACAGAGATGCAGAAAGATATGATGGGTCACACTGCAGCGATGCACCATCTCAGGCTCGGGCACATAAACTGTAAACCAGTTGATGTGATGCAACCCTCCACAAAATCATTCACACCAAGAAATTGTGTTGTTTTGGCAAATCAGAGGCGCGTTGAATGGGAAGTCACTTTGTGGTCACATGTTGTCCAAGATTTCTTTGCCATATTGTCGTCGTTGTAGCGCTGGTAACATGAGGGGAGGCTGTGCGAGTGCGTTGCTGTTGATTTGACTTTTCTCAGGAGTGACAAATGACAAGATTTAGAGAATTTGGTGGCCAGCTGTCAGATCAGTCAGAGGAGCCAGACAAGAAATGGTTATAAATTATTCATTCTTCCTGGGTGTCTGCCGGACGGATGGACAGACAGAAGAACCAGAGCAAGTGAGCCATGACTCCCCCCTACCGCCATCATCCCACCCCAAGTGCGTGTGTGGCTGGGTGGGTGGCACTGCCGCACATTCTGCTCATCCATCTGGTTCACTTGGGGAATGACAGCGTGATATTTGCATTGGAAAGAAAGGGGAAAATGTTACCAGGCTAGATTTGAAATGCTTTCAGCCCGATTCGAACCCCCGCTCACATCTCGTGTTCTCTGTTTTTTCAAAGCTAAGCAGAGCAAATATTTCACTCACACACATCACAACAAATAAGACTCTTTACACTTTAAATTTAGTATGATATGAGCAAGGAGCAGTGACATACGTACTGGGGGCAAATTTCCAAGCCTGTTTCTCTCTCCAGAGGCCCACTGCATTATGCATATTTCTGCTTGATGTAAACAACAGCTAGCTGCAGCGCTTTTAATGCATTATTCAAGGTTATACTATGAATTAACTTGGTTACAATGAAGCGCTCCCTTTTAAGTTCTGCATCAGCAGAGTTACATCACTTTTGGAAAACATTCAAAAGAAGAGGAGGATAAATTGTAGCTTTGAATCGCTTTTGATTCGACTCACGTTTGTTTTTGGAGAAGCAACATCCTTGGAAAAGATTTCCAGCATATTTGTGAGTCCAGCTCGGGGCATCATAAATCTCTTCTTGTGTTACTTTCTCATTTCTCGTCTATTTTGCACCTGTCAGGTGGAACCTTTGTTCCAGATATGGTAATGTTTAAATTTTTTACCACAGTGTTTTGCATACAGATTTATTCTACACACACGGGTCGCAGGACAACTGAAATATAATACAAAACAATGCAGAAAGAAACATGCTAATTGTCCCGAGAAATACTGTTTTCACAGTTATGTATCAGATTCTTAAAATCTTCTTGACCACCACAAAATGATTTAACTTTAAATTTCACGTATATATGCATGAGGCCATAATCCTGCCTTGTTGAGACAAAAGTAGCACAAAAAATTAAATTTTTTTGACAATTCAGGGTCATTTATATTGATAAGTCTTTTTCATTCATTGTGTTCATATTAATACACTAAATTCCACGTCAGTGCTGGCTCATTTTTTTAGCTCAGCTTTTGTATTTTATCTTTTTACAGACCAATGCAAACCCTCCCCTCTACTATATTTTTTATTTAGTAATAGACATCTTTATGTGGAGAAGTTTCATCTTTTCATTGGCACATTTTTTTTTTCCCAGGAAATGAAAATAAACTTGCTGGAAAACACGAAAGCACACAAATTGTTATTTGCTGTTGATGGCTGGTGACCATGAACACTGGAGCCAGCTTTTCTCGGCCAAGAAGCTTATTGACTGTCCACGCATTGGCTGAGTTTTCTTGATAGTTTTTCTCATAGGAAATAAATGTACTTCCAATTTATTTTAACTATGTTTTTCTGAGTGTCGAAAAGTCTCAGGAAATAGAAATTTTCCAAAGTAGTCATTAAAGATTGAGAAGAAATGCTTCATTTCTACATCCTTTTATAGCTGAATACTGTAGACAATTCTTTGCTTTACAGCAACAAAACACGGCTGTCTCTCAGGCAGCTGAAGAGAAGGAAACTCCTCCTGCAGACAGTGCCAAACTGCATTTTGGATTGCAGCCAATGTACAGCATTGATTCAGTAATAATACAGTAAATTCTGGGGCCTCCATAAAGGCTACATCTGTATTGTCATAAACCTTTGTGAGTTAAAACCAATAAAACTGTGACCGGTTTTGTTTTATGTCTTGCCTAAACAGGGGTCGATCTGCTGGCTCTGTACAACCACCCACCGGTCCGAGAGGCCCAGGTGAAGTACTACACTGTCAAGGTGCCTCTGCGAGTTCAAAATTGTGACGAAGGGGTCAAAAGGGTGGAGGCCAACTGGTTGGATCACATGACCCAGCACTTCAACAACGGGGCCTCGCTGGTCGATGGATATTTCCACCTGGGCAACATGAGTGGTAAGCAGGCTTGACTCACTGTTCCTGCAGCATATACAGGTTTTCTAAGAAAAATGATTTTTGGAGTAAATATTCAGTGTTGGGTGTTTTTTTTGTTCCACACACTGTGATTTTGGGTAAACTCCACATACACACAAGCAGAATGATGAGTTTGAAATGTAAAAACACTTGAATAATGCATTCATATTCCCTTAAATATCAAAAGACTCTTTATCGTTGCTTGGCTTCTTGGCTTCAGCTGAATAATTCTTCCACTAGAATGCTCAAAGCTATTACAGTTATTAAATATAAAAAAGTTTCCCAAATTACCCCTTTTCCTTTCACTGTATTGCCAGTAAAAAATGTGAATGTCAGGCAGATGCTCAGTTCACTTCAACCTCTATAAAATGAAAAGACTGTGACAGGTAATGATGCACCTTGCCCTGCATGGCATTAATTATGCATTAGCTAACATTTATTTTCTTCCAGAAAGCAATGAAATTATATTTGAATAACACTTGTAAATTGCTCTTGTGCTTTTTCTCCTTCTGTGTCAAGAAGTGGTGCAATCCTGTAGGATGGAAACTTCACACAGAAACCATGTGACAGCTGCAGAAGAAATCACTATTATGTTTGAAATTCTGACCCCA
The DNA here is from genome assembly GCA_015108515.1 of Hemichromis elongatus. NCBI lineage: Eukaryota > Metazoa > Chordata > Actinopteri > Cichliformes > Cichlidae > Hemichromis > Hemichromis elongatus. The sequence goes on from VUQR01036780.1 coordinate 122,876, forward strand.
ATTTAGGGTTTATTATTATTTTTTATAAACCTTTGACAAAAGATCCATGTCTTTACTGATAATGAGTTCCCAGACAATTCTGAAGTCTTTTTGCACAGCTTTTACCCATTTTTTGGCATTTTTCTGTCCTCTCGATGACACACGCAACACAACTGTCTTTACTAGTCTTATTATTCCAGTCACCTTCCACAAACTTAGCTCAGTGTACTGTACAATGATATACTGTATTGTAGGGAAGTATAAGAGTGATGCAGCCAGTAAGATAACCAGTAAGGAAAACTGTGTATTCCCCAACTGTTTCTCAAGTGGTTGCTGGAGGTTGGTGGCTGGTTGCTGGGTGAAATTGGTTGAAAAGAGGGTGCAGCTCTAAAAGGCCCAATGTGGTTGGTTTGCTGTAGGTTGCTAGCTGATTGTTGCTGATGCCAGTAGTCTCATCTACAAACACTCGAGTGGACGGCAGCACGCCTGTCTGTTTTTTGTGAATGCACAAAGAGAATTACAATTATGTTACAACCATGCAACAACCACACATGCATCCCAAGTGGCACAACTCCCACAACGTCAGAGCAGTGTAATAGAATGAGAACCCAGCCACTGGGTCTCCAGCTGCCTGTGTCTGCACATTTAGAGTTTTACTCTGATGGCAAATGCTCTCAATTTCTGGTTTGTGCCACACTTTTTACAGTGTAACTACTACTCGACAAGTAGTTGGCAAGAGTTTTTGGAGACAAATTGGCTTTTATCATGAGTTTGACTTAATTCCCCCCTAGTGAAGAAAAATAATGTATGCAAATTTCAGTATCTCAAGCCATGGAACCTGTGCTGGACGCATGACTTGAGTCTTATTGAGTTATATTGGGTCTGAGAATAATATTTTAGTTTTACATTTTAGAAGATATTTATCCAGAGTTTTTCACTTTTCTAGGGAAATATGCTAGCATAGTAGTGATGTGCGACACCACTGATTTCCTTTTTGATCCAATACCAAGTAAAATTCAGGGTGGTATCGACGATACTGATCCGATACCGATACTTTGTACAAAAATTTAATATTTTATTGTATTTAAAATTATAGCTTCATAATGATTACAGGACATAAGACTACTTTTTTTAACTGCCTAATAATGCAGAATTATCATATATAAATAAAAAACCTAAAGTTGTGCACTATTTGAAGACGTTGTCTGCTTACAGCAATAAAGGACTCCGTGAGAGACATCTGTCTCGCCCTAGCAGCACCTGTCCCTGTCCCCTCCTCCTCTTTAATTTGCCTCAACATAAGCTCGTCATATTTTGTGATATGATTTCATCTGAGGTGTTTGACGAGGTTAGTGGTGCTGCCACAACACCTCACTGTCTTGCCACATGTATTGCAAACCACGTCTTGGCTGTTTGTGGAGGTAAAATACGTCCACACATGACTCCGTTTACCCTCAGCCATTGCTGTGAGTGTGCACCAAAGGGCCGCGACACATTTATACAGCCGTATTTCGCATATGACTACGAAAGGCGGAGGAGGAAGTAGTTCCTTCTAAGTTAGACAATCCGAATGATATAGTTACTTTCCACTCTGTTGCTGTTAATGATAAACTACAAATTTAACCCAAATTACTAAAATATAGATTTTTTAATATCGATTCTAGAACATGAATTACTGGTATCTATGTTTCAATATCGATCTGCACAGCACTCAGGGACAGTTGAGATTGTCTGTAAAACACAAAAAAATGGTAGCTGGGTGAAACGTTAGCAAATACACTAGGATGCTGACCCTGATTATATTTGTTTAACGTAGGCATTGTAAGCATCTTAGCTTGCTTACTAAATTTAATCTCTATAAACAGATATCCACATATGAATTTGTAGAATCTGTTTTTAAGGGACCAAAGTTTCGGTAACAGATCCTTTGCCCAAAAGGCTAAATGTAAAAACTAGCCGTCATGTTTTTAAAATATTAGAATATTAAAAAAAAAAATCTCAGCAAGACATTTTAAAACATATTGAACTCTTTGGAATACGTTTTCTACACATGAATGAAGATGAGATACAGCACATAGCTAACATTAGAGGCTGGTCAGCACTAAAGTAAATTAAGACACTGCATCACTGCAGTTTCATCAGCGGGCTGCCTCTGACATAATCTTTATATGTTGGGAAGATGTAAGTCACGAAGCTGTTTGGTGTCCTCTTTTAAACTATTTCCTGTTTGGGTTTTCCTCTTCCATCAGACCCCAGCGGCTCTGTGCTTTACTCTGACACTGGAGAAAAAAGCCAGCCAGAGTAAATAAGAGTCATAATTCATTAATCTGGGAAAGTGAACGCCTCAGCAACTCTGAAACACAGATAATTAACCTGATAACAAATTAGTGCCTCCTTGCATATTTTATGTCCTGAGAATGGAGTAATGAAGTGTGTTATTATGATTCATTTTTTTCTGCCTGTTAAGGTCCTCAAACATATTTTGCATTTTTCTCGTGTTGCTAAGATATGCATCTCTTGAACAGTGAATTTACTCGTTAGGATAGAAAGCATATTAGCTGCACGCTGACACTCTCTGCCTTCACTGCCTAACAGCTTATGCTCAACCACTTTAGAAAACAGACAACTTTATAGAGGTGAATGCTGTACTTTTTGGATTTTGGTCTCTTGAGAGCAGCTGGCAGTATGACATCAAAGCAGCACCCCGTTTGTTGTTAGCAGCTAATTACATCAAACAGCCGTGCAGCTCAGGGCTTTAGAATTGGTATCCATTCCTGCCGTTTCCATATTTAGCAACTTCTTTGAAAAGAGCTTCTGAATTCAGAACGAGACAGTCTACATGTTGCAGGGGACCATCTCAACCTCATTAACAATGTGTAAATGTTTGACAGCAATACAATAAAGGAGATGGACTGACAGGTATGCAGTTGGATGGGAGAATATAGTGACAGTGACAGCCTTATTTACAGCTTCGAGACACAGAGCGGCTAGGTTGTCATGTGTGTCTAATGAGTATAATTATTCTGTTTTTTTAGGACTGACCTTTTGCCCTGTTTTTTTTTTTTACTTTGATTTTGTTGTGCCACTTCGAATTACACATCTATTATTACTTTAATAATGCTGAGCTGGCTTAGTTTGCTTTAGCTTCATTATAAAATGTCTCACTGAATCAGGAAACGACATCCAGGGTTGAAAAATGGAATCAAGTTTTTTTAATTTTTTTTTAATACTTTTTACTTAACCTTTATTTGTACAGTTGACCTCTCTTGTAAATGAGACACTAAGTCTCATTGAGAGCTGTTTCACGGTGTAGTAACTTGGAAGCTCCCACGTGAGTCATTTGAGGTTGCATCCATTGCAAGTCATTCCCAATAGACTCCCATGTTACTTACACTCACCTTTACAGCAGAAGTGAACAGCTAGGTGCAAAAAGTCAGGTTTTGGTTGTTGTACAGCTGGTGGAGGAGGGCATGCATAATTAAAGCTGCAGCCCTCTTGGTCAGGTCTCTCCTGAAAAAGAGATTTTCGGTCTCGGTGAGACTTTACCTGGATATGTAATAAATATGCAGGCAGTAGATCATTTGAGTGACAGGTGGATGTTTTCATGTTGCTCAGGGTTTACTTATTCTGAAATATAGTCAAAGCAGTTGATCGGTTTTTCTTGTACACGCGTTTTATTTTAGGTCCGTTTTTTTTTTTGTTTTTACTCAGAATTCACATCACATATCAGCATAACCAAGCTACGCAGAGCTAGTAGTAGCTGATAAATCCCTTGCTCTGCTTTAGGCTTAAAAAACATGTCCTCAAACCAGCAGCAGTGTCAATCTAGTTATTGTATATAGAGTTTACAGTTAGAGTTAGTTAGTTTGTTATAAATACTCAAACTACTCAGCTAAGGGGTGTTCACACAAAAATGAAGTGCTGTAGCTACCTGAGACCTCAGAATATGAGGGAAGCATCATGCAGCAGTGACATAAGTGACCATTAGTGACATTAAGTGGGCAGGCACTGGGTTAAACTCATCCAAACTTTAAGGTGTGTGATTGAAGGGACTACCGATAGAAATCAAGAATACTGCTGAGTGATGGGTGGTAAATACACAGAGAGTAATTGCAGCCAGAACCTGACATATCTAGTAACCAGCCGCCTGCTGCAAAGTGATGTGTGACATCTGCATTGGGTTTGTTTTGTTGAAGGGGCTTTAGAATAGTGACACTGAGCATGTTACCATGCTCATGTTAGCTTCTTATTTGTGCCCACTGCAGGGAGAGCAGCTAGCATGGATATAGTTCAATCACAGTATCTTCAAGTTAGCTTTCAGAGGAGTTGTTGTGAAAGCTTATAGCCTTTATCTGGGTCGAGCAAGAAGGGTTCATAATATGTTATAGTAAATTTGTAGTTTTAGCATAAATTCAAGCGCTAACCTACAGATATTCAGGAAGTGATCCTATAATTAATCTACATATTGATATAAATCATTTGTTAATTAAAACTGCTGGCAGTTGTGTTTGCATGTTAAGTAAATTTATTAAGTCAATTAAGAAAACAGAGTAATCCCATAGCTATCATTCTAGAAAGTTCCTATACAAGATGCCTTATTTTCATCTCTACCTGTTTGTTATTATTCATAACATGAATTGATTTGCAGCCAACAGAAATATGACCTACTAATGACAAAGTTTCCCCCCCCCAGGATTTTTTCAGCAGCTGTGTGATTATGCGTGTCCATTAACATTTGACATAGAAACCTTATTTATAACCACTGCCAGAAGAAAAGCTTTAAACAGCCATGGGTTCATTATACTTATTATTTTTGTTCCCCTTGTGATGTGTGTATTAATTTAGAGGGAGCTTTTGACCTTTTGATTTATGCATGTGGGGATAGCAAGTTCCTATTAATGCAAATACTGTATGCAGTTATATTTTGTGAGGTCTTTATGTCACCAGAATGTAAACAAACACCATTCAATTTGGATATTCCCACATTGGTTCCAAAGTCTGTTTGTGTTAAACAGTTAAGTATTTTCTTTCAGAAGATCTATGTGAATACAAAACGCAAAATGCTCCTGACAAACTAACCTGAACAAGATGAGATTGTTACAAAGTTACAAAGTCAAGCTTCAGCCAGTGAAGAGCATCTGCCGTGCTTACAGGCAAATAGCCTGAAGGCAGGAAGAGCATGGCATTTTTTACCCTGGGGGGGCGGGGATGCTCAGAGCATGAGCTTAAAATCCCACAAATGTGCCTGATTGGAAACTTGAGAGCGGTTGTAATGCTGTGTAATCTACAGCAGATTATAAATGACAAGTTGAAAAACAAGTACAAACATGTATATTTTTTTCAGTAAAACACAGCTGTGCTGTAAGAAACGACCCTTACCAAGAAAACCGTGCAAAACAAGTATTTATCGCTAGCTCCCGAAAAAGCAAAACTAAATGATGGTGAAATAAGGAGTTATGGACAATGAGACTGGTTTCCAGAGTGTTTATCAGATGAAACCATCTGTCAAACACTCTGGAAAACCAGCAATCAGGTCAGATTACTGGTCAGTAACCAGCAATCATAGAAATTTCCAGTAGTTCTCATTTTTGTCTGTCACTGTGTTTCAGTTCTATACTTCCATTAGTACATTTTCATGCCTTACTTTGTACTGAGACATGCATATAGACCAAGTAACACCAAGACATTAAAAATCACTGTCTGAAAAAATGACCCTCATCTTCATCTATGCACTAAAAATATAAAGTGTGAATGGGGCAAGATACATGACTTGGCAGTGACAAAAGAGTCCTTGGATTATTTTAAAGCTTCCATCTGAGTGAACTTGGAGTTCCATAACTTTAATTTCAATAGTTACTGGAACATAAAATCACAAGTACACAGTAGGAAATCAAATCAGATTGAAAAATTGTTGCCCCAAAAAAGGTTGAAATGACTTTTGCTAGTATATGCTCACCTGACATTCATCCAAGCAGAGCTCATAAACAAATGCCATTTTAATTTGTTATCAATGTGTTAAGGCAGAAAAATCTATGGGTTGATTTAATAACGAGTAGATAAGCCACCACAAACTGTTGTGAAGGTCATCTGTGTGGGTGAGAAAATATCTTCGGCTTTTGATTGGCTCTTTGGGTCCAAGTTTGGACGACCGCCATATTTAACTTACAGAGTTGTCCCGTGGATTATTATCTATGATTTTATCATCCATCTCTCTTACAGAGTTTGTGATCTTTTTAAATCGCTGACACTTTCATATTGTGGAGGAAGAAGCTACATGAAGAAATATTTTCATGATTATTTTGTGATGCACCAGTTTAATGGTGCAGTGTGGTTGGACAACTAATGATTTGATACAATTATAATAATTTTCAAACCGCAGAATATTGTTAAAATATCTTAGTACATAGCATTAATAAGGCTTTTATTGCTCTGAATTGTTTACCTATGTGGATAGTTTCAATTGACTGATTTTCATGCATTCACCATTCTCATATTTAGAGAGGGTTAACAATCAATTGGTACCATTAATATGGTTTCTATATTTTGTAGTTCAAAGACCTACTGCTTTTTTGGATAAAGCAATAAATTGTGTATATTAGGTTTAGCAAGTTAAGTGATCTGTTTCACCGATTGTTGTGCTGGAGTTTATAAATTGCCAGCCTTTGTTTTTAGCCAATAAATCACAGTTCATGTTTCTTCAGGCCTTGTGGTCTAAGTGCTACGTTACCTTGACAGTCAGGCTGGTCCAAAGGGATGCACACTTAGACAAAAAACACACTGTGTCCCCATGCTACTTCTAAAGAAGGGTTTCCATGGTGAAGCTGGATGAGAATGCATTAAGTGGCATTGTTTGCATACGCGTGTGTATGTGTGTGCATCAGGAATCGCTCAGCTGGTGAAAGTGCCGTCCGGTGTGGCAGCAGTGTTTGCGGAGACCGCGCCTGATCTCAGGGTCAGATATATTATAGCCGTATTGCATTTACAGATTCTAAGCTGCATACAGCCCCAATCTTATGGCATGCATTAAAGATTCATTCACACTGGGGAGCTTGCTGCAAACAGAAACAAGCATAAGCCTATATCAACACAAACACATGCATAAACGCAGCATACAAATTTGCACTACCTCCCAGCTGGAACCAAGGTGGGGGGCCCTGAGTTTGTTTACTAAAGAAATGACAGTAATGGTGTTGACGAGGAGTTTGCTTTTGTTACTTGTATAGCTTAAGCTATCTCTAGAGCCACAATGAGGATTTGAGGCCCGGTTGTGAGACATTGAGCTATTCATATGCATGACAGTCAACCTTTGCTGTTTTCTAAATTTGGACGAAGGCAACGGAGGCAGAAAAAAGGAGAGAGACAGAGAAAGTGAGAGGCAGTGAATATGAAATTCCAATAAGTTTCTTTTTTTAATCAAACTGTGAAAGAAACTCAGAAAAGAAAAAAGAATTGGTGTTTGTGGGTGTGTTGGCACAGGATGCATGCATGTATTTCGATACAGTTACATTTAACTGTTTATAGGTTTTGATAGAAAATCTCAGAGCTCCACTTCAGTGTCTTTGGGCATGGGACCAAATACAAATGCACTCAGATGGCTCATGCTTCACACAAGGATTCACTATCACACACACTGGTTTGATAGAAAAGTAGATTTTTAACAAAGTAGCATTAACCTTGTTCATCGTGACCTGCAAGTGTCTAAACTTCCTTGATTGGTTTATCCTTTTGTATGCACCAAGATCTCAGCGTGCACGCACCTAACAAAGAGTCTGACAATAGTAGTGAGGAAGCACTAATGCTGCTGATGTTTATGGTGGTTTCTGTGAGAAAGGCTGTCTCCCACATCAGCTTTGGTCCCAAAAATGTAGTTGCATAATTGCCTGTTTTCACGCATGTAATTCCCAGAAGGATGGAGAATCAATCCATTCCACAGCTGTCAGAAAAGAAAAATGGCCACTTTCAGTATTTCTCTTTAGCTGGGTCCAAAGCTGCATTTACAGAGCCTCTGAATGCCTCCCATTTGAATTTATTAGCATAGCAAAAAATGGAAATGAAGGGATAATATTAGCGATCACAAATTTATATTTCATATAAAGTACTTATTATTGTATATATAAAGTTGTTGCATTCTTACGCATTTGTAGTTGTGACCCATGTATCCGACACTCTATGGCATCCCAGTCATCAAGCTGCCCACCCTCTGTTCCCTCCTCACCAGCTGAAGTCTGCCTGGTAACCCAAAGGTGCAGACCTGCCAGCTGTCATGCATCTGGCTCTATGGGGAAGAGCCACATCCAATCCGTGCGCATTAGACACTGACATCCCTCTCTCCAGTTGTCCCTCACTGTGAATGTCCACTCGTCCCTTTGAAATATAGATAAGCTGTCAGCGGTTTGTCTCCAGCTCTCTGAGGCGGCACCTGGCACCCATGTTTAAATCATGTCAGCAGACATGACCTGGGGCATGGTCACTTTCCGGCTCGCCAGCGGTAAAGTGGGCTCACTCACATTCGCTGATCTGTCTAATAGCACTGACAAAGGTTAAATATTCACAGTATGAATTTTTAACGTAATAATAACAACTAGATTGAAAGTATTGATAAATACATTTGGATTCAGAGATGCAATCCAGCTTTTTGTAAAAGGGCTGGTTCCTGTTTACACACAAGCACTACTGTTCTACTCCAAAGGGCTTTTCTATCAAAAAATCACAGTCCAGTGAACACATCAGAGGCCTGGAGTTCAGCATCGAGTTCAGGATCGAACAATTAACCTAATTAGTAGATGACCTGCGCTGCCTCCTGAGCTACAGCCACCGCTGTAAACTACAAACATGTCCGCCAACATGTCTCAGACTCCTACAGCTCAATTAACATCTCAGCTATTGATTCACTTGTTCGACCTGTTCCAAATAGTTGCCTCGTTGCCAACAGATCATAAATTATGCAACATTTTTTAGTTGTTTACGGTTTATAATTGAGTCAGCTAAGAAACACCACATCTTAGCACCAGCTATATGTGAAGGCTAAAAATAGAAAAATCAGTCAAAGCTACAGAGGCTTTCACAACCACATCATTGGTTTGTGCCTCTGAAATTTCACTGCACACTTACTGCTCAGAAGCAGCAAGAAAACAGACGAAACGTCAGCAACACGTTGATGTAAAATGTTTTCAATTTTTTATGGTTTTCCACCTGAAAAACGGACACAAGTTACATTGCTCTGCTACGACAGTAAAAACCGTCTTTATATTACTGATATGTTTATCCACTAGTTTAACCAACTATGTCTTAATATACTGATACATAAATACACAAATATTAATACATTTTCTTTTTTTTAAAGTGTATCCATCGTCATTTGAAAAATGAAGACGTTGGGATGCACTGGCGTGGAAAAACATGTGGATTTGTCAGAAGGAGGCATAGAGGTGGAGTCGACTATGGCTCAGCTCCATTCAGTTTCCCAGAGAACCACAACGGTTAAAACGGCTTGCACGTGAAACAAAAGAATGCTTCCTGCCAAAAAGAAATAATCTGATGTCTAACAGATGTGATGGGTTACAAAACTCAGGCATATTCATAGTCTTCTGCTTAGTTTGCAAATTGAATTGTATGGAAACAAATGATAAATGGAACATGGGGTTAAAACATTTTTTTTTAATATAACAAACAAAAACTTTTAATCACTCTGTTAATTTCAGGTTATGACCTTACACGTCTCACCCTGTTGTTTTCTAGATAGTAACTCATTTTTGTGTGTGCAGATGCACATGAGTTCGTTGGAAAAACATTGAGTGCTTTCTGTTCCACTGTTTGCTTGGTTTAAGCACCGTGTGTCTGAAATCAATGCACAAGAGCAGGTTTGTGTACGTGTCGATGAATATTAGGAACAAGCGCCTTCCAAAGTGACTTGATGCAGCCAAGGACCTCGCATCTACATACAAACACCTGCATGCCAAACACTAAACACTCAGCACTTTAAGTTTCAGCCTGTGTGTGTCAGCACTGTCTACACCCACTAGGTGCCTGCTGTTGATCCTCTCCTGCATCGTTTGGATGCTGGTATCGGCTGGTGCGTTTCACTCGCTGTCACCTTCCCACTCCAGCTATCTGACTCTCCCCTGCCATTTGCTTCTTTGTCTTTTAGCCCCGACACTGTCACTCCCTGTTTTCAGTGCAGCTGTATTTGCATGTCTCGCCCCACGACCTTGAGTATGTGAGTCACAAGGGGATGGAGAACAATTTTACTGAGGCCGCACGGTGGTTTTTGCAAGTGTAAACAACTTATTCTCAGTCGGCCCGCTGGCTGCTCAGCTCAGCTCTCAGTCAATAGGCACAAGATAATGTTTATTCGTGCACGCAACCAGCGCATTCCCCTGACGGACTCAGCGCCCCCAGCAACCAGCTCCTTCTCTTCCACTTCCCTGGTTCTCACTCTCTTTCTCTCCTCTGCCAAGAGTCTGTTTGCATTATCACCAGAGACAGGCTGCTCCCTGTAGAGCAACGAGACAGAAACCCTGTCGATCTCACCTGAATGATCCCTGTTGCATTTGCAGAGAACCGACATCAGGCCGTAGTGCTTTGCACCTTCCAGAAAGGTTTCTTTGCAGTAATATGCCAAGCAGGACGGGCCGAATAATTAGATAAAGTGCAGGAATGGGGAAAGAAGGGGGGGATGATGGAGGGAACAGAGGAAGAGCAAAGGCAAAGTGGCAGGAGGGGGTTAACACTGCCCACGTCTGCATTTGAAAGACGTCTTCAATTGGGCATGCATGGCTCCAGAATGGGTTTTGAGGGTGGTGGAAATAAAAGAGAATGTCATTCTCCACTCTACCTCTCCCTGTGTCTTGCTTACTTCCTTCTTCTATTTCTATCTCCCTGTCCCCGCCTTTCTCCACAGGCTCTCCAGCCACCTCTCATCCCCCTATTATTAGGGCCCAGTAATGAAATGTGGAGTGTCTCGTATTGGTGCCTGGGCCCCAGCAAACTGTATTAGTGTGTAAATGGTGTGAGAGTAATGAGAAAGCTCTCAGGCCTGCTGGGAAGACTGGACCATGAGGCTCGTGTTTTGTCTGTGTGTGTGTGTATGTGCGCCTGGATGTAATGTGCATGTGCATCAAATGAATAACAAGAGACGTTGGGTGGAGGGGGTCCTGGCTCACGGGGACCAGAGTGGTGTTTCTTTCTCAGATGCCAATCCTGCAATTGTTAGCCTCCAACAGAAGAGAAGCTTAGAAAATCTATTTGGTCAGGAGCACACAATCTGAAAAGTGGCCTAAAGCATCAATGTCAGTGTCTCTATGTGATTCATTCAATTTAAGTCTTTTTAAGGTGAATAATGCAAGCTTAGCAAAGGGATTTATGTTTTGTGCCTTACCACCCAGCATCATTAAAGCAGTTGCTACATTTTGCCATCGCTAAAATCTGTCCACCTTTTTTAAAGCAGGGTTTCTCAGTCCTGGTCCTCTGGACAACAAGTACTGCTAGTTTTTAATCCTATTTTAGCTGTAATTAGCCTCTGTTTAACCGTCAAGCATTAAGACCAGCAGGCTCTGGATCCTGAAAACCACTGATGTAGCTCGTAATGTTTCATCTTCTTTTTTAACATCCCAGAAGGGGAATACCTGCTCCTTTCTTCAGCACTGTCTCCTTGCATAATGCATAAGTGCCTAATGCTCATACAAATGGCTAGCACCACTGGCTATGTAATAAAGGGTTGTGTGTGAATGTGTCTGGCTGATATCATTCCATTTCCGCTGGCCTGGAGGCCCTGACGAAGGAAACGACAAGACAGACACGCTCCATCCAGTAAATACTCTTTTCATGGCTTTACTTTTTTTTTTCTCCCTTCTCTTTAGATTTGCTGCCTAAGTCAGTGGAAAGTGTCTTCATCTTCCAAGAGGCGAGCGAAGGTGAGCCGAACGTGGCCACCCCAGCATACGACGCCATCGTTGTGGAGCAGTGGACCGTCATCGATGTGAGTGGAGGGATTTTTGCTTTGTCCTAGTCACAGGTTATGTTCTCTCTGTCACTAGTAGAGGGGATTTTATGCTCTTGTACACTGCGTACATGTGACTGTTTTGGAATCGCAGATTTGTACAGTTGCACATTAAAAGCCAGAGCCCAGTTTGTGTCCCCTTCTCTAAGAGTATAGTCCTTTAGCATTGAAATCTGTTATCGCTTAAACATCGTGCCCCTTCAGCCAACCGTTTCCCTACAACCCAAAGGCAAATCGGGCAAATCTCAATTTATGGGACATGTGTCGCGGTCGCTCCCCTTATCAGGAGCAAACAAGCCTTTATCTACGTGATGATTAGTGTCTCTCCTCAACAAGTTCCGAGCTGGAAATTGATTTCTGTCAGGAAATGAAGGATTTGTGGCCATTTCGTTGCCTTTCATCTGTATGTATGTGTGTGTCTGCATGTATACATGTTTGCGCATGCAGCTGTGTCTGTGGCGCGAGTGTGGACGAGCTCGGTTTTGTGTGTCTGTGTTTTCAGATGCTATCTCTGTAATTGAATTTAGACTTTTTGCAGCCTGTAGCTGTCCAAGTGTGAAAGGAGACTTTTGTCCCCAAATGTGGCTCTGTGATTGACCACCCCGGCACCGGTGGCCATATGTGCCACTAAAAAGACTCATGCAGTCATCTGGCAGGAGCAGTACGGCCTCCCCTCGTCTGGGTGAATGGTAATACTGTTACAGCTTAATGGATTCCAAGACTTCCTCAGACACATTAACCGAGAATGATGCCAAACTAACGCCCCGTTTTCCAGGAGATCCAATCAGCACCTCCACTGGGACTTTATCAAAAACCGTTTCACCCGACCGATCTGCACCATGCCAAATCAGATTGACAACACACTCTGTCAGGGCGATCAGGGCTGCACATCATCCCCATTATTTGTGATAACTGCCGAAAATTGATATGCAAAGTATCCTCACAGCTCATTATTGTTTCAGTGCCAGGATAATTAAAATGAAAAAAAAAAAAAGGCTGAATGTTGATTGAAGGTGTTTTTCTTCTTCTATGTATACGTCAATTTCTTTTCCCCTCAGTGCTTAACATGCTTATTTGTCCAAAATACTGACAGGTTGTTGAATTTATGAAGCTAAGAGAAAAAGAGTGATAAAACAGATCACTTCAGTGAGGGCATGCGGCCATTTATATTGTCATTAAGTAGGAGAGTATCATCTCAGGAATGTCAGTGTTCATCAGTGAACGGATAAAAATGTCTTTAGTTTCACTTATGAACGAGCTGAATCTACTTTGAAGATTGCTGAGCTTTTAATGCTATATCTAAACCAAAGTGCAGAATAGTGCTATAGTAGACCCCCTTTGTAGATCATTAAAAGTAGAAAAATGGGTCTGCTACAGTAAATGTAATGTTAGCAAAAATCGTGCAATTTTATAAATATTTTCAACATTTTCTCAATCGAAGGCATCAAATACTACCACTGTCAGACATTACAGAGATACCCACAAGGTTTTCTTTGGCATTGTGGCTCGCTCACCGGCCAGCAGCGTTGGACGTCGAGTGCGAAAAAGCGCTCATTAAGAGGATGGAAAGGCAGTGGCAGAGTAAGTTAGATTTTTGTGAGCCAGGGTAATTGATAAAATGTTAATTTCAACATCCAGGAATTATAACAATTAAAAAAGTAATAATAAAAATGAGATATTCAGTCATTTTTTTTATGCACCCAGTTTGCATTTTGCCCTCCCTGAAAGCTCAAACTCACTCACTGTTTAGTTCAGCTGGAGCCAAGATGCCACAAAGAGAGCATTTGGCCAACAGGATCTATCAAGAAGAAGCAAAAGTCATAAAAGGTTTCAGTTGGTGGACCTGGTGAAGGATCATTAACAGATGCCTGCAGATGACTTTGTCTCCGAGGGTCTCTCACCCAGCCGTGTGTGACGGAGGTGATAGTTGGTTATCAGCTCTGACTCTTCGTTGCTCACCCCGTGGCTACTGTACAGGCCTCCCATGACGCTGCCGCCTGTGCCTCTTGGTTCCCCCATCCATATGCAGCTGCAGGCATCCCGCAGCGGAGACTGCAAACTGACACGGATCAAAAAAGCCACAAGAGGGAATTAGGCCATCTACTCAAAAACTATAGGGCCTAACTGCGTATTGGAATTTACCTCCTTTTTTTAGTTATGTTTTTCATGAAATTTTTGTTATGTTGTTAAAAATAACCAGAACAATGAGACTAAGAGGCTACCAATTAATTAAAAAAGATTGTTTTATAAGGATATTCATTTAGTTTAATTCAGTTGTAATAAGAAATTATTTGACAAAAACAGCTGTGAGAGACAAACAAATAATGATAGGACGAAAAATTCAGACTTCGAAGCAAATTAAAGGAAAGAGAAGAAAACAACCAAGAACAATAAATGTCAAACTGACAAACTAAGATGTAAGTGCTATGGGAACAGTTTCTACTAAATGACAGCGGAGCAGTGCCTTGAGGGAAACGGCACAAAAACAACAAAATGCATCCAGTGACAATCAAGAGAAATAAATTGAAAGCATGGGTAAAGTGGGTGAAGCATGTAGATGTGCATAAAAATGCCATTAGTGCTAAAAAGCTGCTGCAGACATTTCTTTTAGTAAACAGATTTTGGTCAGGTGTCTGAAACAGTCCATGTTTGAAACAATCCATATGTTTCAAATATGAAACATATGGATTGTGGTGAAGTGTCTGAAAATGAATAACTCATCAACGGTCTCTGGTATGAAACTCCAATTAGGACCAGTTTCTCATCTCCCGTGTCCTATGGGGAAAATCAATACAGAGACTGCCTTGAAACTAATGTAGTGAAAGCCCTCCTTTCTTTCACTGAGCTTCACAGGAGCAATAACCAAAGAAAACATGTTCGCCTGCACACTTCAGTCAAGGTTGGTCTTAATATGTTTGCTTGCCATGAGCCACTGCAGGAGAATTTATTTATCAAGAGGAACAAAGTGCATTAGCAGGACAGTGTTGTGCTTCAGTCTTTCTGTATATGGATAAAGCAGGCAAAGAGAACCAGAGTCACAAAAACACCTGCGTGTGTGTGCGTGTGTGTGTGTTTTATTAAAAGATGAAGTGATATTCGGCTTAGTGGACCTGATGTCTATGAGGAGTGTGATGTTGCTGAGAACCTTTCATAGCTCTTAAAATGTTTTTTTTAAATAGCCCCATTATCCACTTCAGCTTAGCCAGACCCAGTGGTTGGTCTGTTATGATGCATGCATGTTGTGCAACAAGTGATAATTTAAATTCTCAACATGGTAAAAAGATTTAAGGGATAGCTCAAAGATGCTAAGGGGGAAATATTTATTAGATAGTATATGCAAAAATGTTCTATCTAGCCTAAAGGTTAAGCCTTTACAAAAGATCGTATTTATATATAAATATGGAAACTGAAGTGGGGAAACAGAAATGCGACATGTGATGCAGCTGCATTTTTTTTCCTTATATCCTCCCTACTTTAAAAAAAAAAAAAAATCAGGTCCCAAAGTTTGCAGTTATGTGATTATTCTCTGATGCACAGTCACAAGATCCAAATGTACAGTTTTTTTTTTGTGGTTGTGCAAAAGCACAGAAAATTATATCTACCCCTTTAAAAGGAAAACTATGACTTGAAAGGTCTGAAATCAATATGAAGCTACGATAACCGACCATTCATCTTGAAAGGGTCATTCTTAAAGGGTCAATTTACCCAGATCCCAAAAGAACACACTGACCTTTTCCACTGGTATCCAATCATGCACATAATCCTGGTTTTATGTGCTTTGTTAGTATGTGGTCCAGTTCAATGAAGGTGAAAGAATTTGAACAGTACAATTTCTCCAAAGGTCCAGCTATCAACATAGAAAATTGAAATTACACTTCATGGTCACATACACTCACTGGAGCTATAAGAGAAAATTTGTTTTTGCTGCTGACCCTTTGAAATACCTCTTAGCAGAGCAATAACACTGGCACGCATGTTTGTTACTCTAATTAGGTGCAGCAGAGATGCAGAATGGCTCTACTACTCCACCTATAATCACGGGAAAATAAAAAAATAAACCTTTCGAAGAAAATTGCTACTTCTGTGCAGGGGTTTGCAGCATTTCATACATAACTTAGAAAAATGATAAGAGGCTCTCTGGTTACCATGAGAAACTGCCTTCTTTATGGATATTATTAGTACTGCAAGAAGTTTTTTTTTTTTTACAGAAATGTTATAATTGTATATAAAACTGTAACTATGTGTATTTTCATTTCTCTTCCTACAGGTGTTTATTAGTAATTAATTGGTCTTTTCAAGTCCCAGGAATTAATATGTGTGCCCGGTTAGTAATTTCAACATGTTTGATGCAAGACAGGAGAAAGCCTCTGTGTTCAGTACACCTGTAAAATCTAAGTCGAATGAAAAACAAGTTTTATTCTCTGTCTTTCTTTTTTATGGCCTACGGAGGGCTGCAGACATTAGCACTGCTCTGTTTCCTTCAGGTAATTTAGCTCTGTCTCACAGTCCAAACACATGCTTGTTAGGTTAATTGGTGATTCTAGGTTGGCTGTAGATCCAGATGTGAGGGGGATGAAGCTTTTAGTTGTCCTTAAGGCCAGACTGGTGCTGTACAAGTACCGGATCAAAAGATGATTGTGTACCACTGTATTAATGTAACATCTCTGACCAGATGTTCAAAACTAGTCTCTGTAAGGTACAAATTAGAGTACAAATAAGCAAACCTTGGCAAGTGCAAATGGCAGTGCCATAGAGTTACAGGCTGTACCACCAACAGTATAGCAAGCAAAACTTTTTTTCTGTATGATTGATTGTCCATTAATTACAGGGTTGGTGGTTTGATTTCCCCACCCCCTCTTGCCTGATTGTCCTTGGGCAAACCAATGAACCTTGAGCTACTGACTGCAGGTCAGCACCTTGAACAGTGAACTCATTTTGAAACACTTTGTCAAACTCATCCAAGGTTTAACAGCACTATATTTGTGCAGCATTTTTACCATCTTACATATGTCTGACTTACACTTTTAAAATGATTAAAAGATAGATTTTTACAAGATGGGTTTTGTTTTATTTTTTAAGAAAATAATGCAATCTAGAGCACATACCATCTGTAAACAGCTTTTGTAATTTTATTTTGAAAACTATGGATATCATGGCACAACTGCCACTGAGTAAAATGCTCTCTTCGCTACTTCAAACACTGATATCGCCTGCTTGCTCACGCCTTGATCCCGACAACTTCTAACCCAAAAGACAAACCAGAAAATCTGCGGGGGGACTTTAGAGAAAGTGTCTGCTCCTGCAGAAAAACATTAAAAGTTAATATCAGTGAAGTTCAAATTCTAGGAATGGCAGTCCAAAGTCAAAGGAAGCGAAAAGGAGCTTAAGAGCGCCAACATTGTTGTCACTCATTCCAAGAATTCACTTGCATCCCTGGCTTTGAAGAGCAGCATTTCACAGACTCCAGAAACTAAATGATGTCTAAAATGGGATTAGGGCCCCACATCACAGCATCAGTATGGCAGTAAGGAATCTTTGAAGAGATGGTTTTAAGACATCTCACAAACACACTCACAAACACACACGTATTGTGTCTGTGCTCAGTCGCTCCTATCGTCTGGCAATCAGGTGCACACAAAATCCATTTCCACCGAGTTCAGTAGTTTACGTTTCACATTTTATTTGTTCCGCTCGTGGTCATGGACTTTATTTAGGTGGCCCTAGAAACAAAGGATACAGATTTTTATTTTTTTCCCCTAGCCTTTTGTTTCATTTACAATATAAAATTACATATTAAGTATCTGATTTGGTTTATGTTCTGTGTGAGCTGTGGCCTGTGCCCTGGATGTGTACACGTACTGCAGAGAGGCGATCGTTAATGTGAATCACCTCTCCATGATATCTCTATTTCCTCAGACTGAGGTGAGAGAAGAGCTGACCTACATAGAAGGAGAGCAATTTGCACTGTTCCTGCAAGTGAGAGGTCGCACCCGCTCC
This sequence comes from Hemichromis elongatus, assembly GCA_015108515.1. NCBI lineage: Eukaryota > Metazoa > Chordata > Actinopteri > Cichliformes > Cichlidae > Hemichromis > Hemichromis elongatus. Next base: position 140,850 of record VUQR01036780.1, read on the forward strand.
GTCAGGCAATGTGTCGATGATGCTGATAGCTGCAGGACAGAGGGATAGGTTTGGGCTTATAGGGTGCAGTTTCTATAAGGTATACAAACAGTAACATGTACCATGTAACAAAATGATAGCATTACTAAATGCACCAAGTACTATTCCAACATCTTTGTATTTTTACTTTACTGCGTTTGTATTGCCTGGAGGCTATCCAGTGATCTCCTTGCTTGTCAGCAGTTTCATGAAAACACCTCTCTCCCTTTAAATTTCTCGGATGGTTTCCTTCAAATACATTTCGTATTTCTGTAAGCCCCCCCGAAAATGACAGTCTCAATTGTAGAGTTCTCTTTTTCTTTTTTACTTACCAATTAATGGTCTCTGTCACAATGAAGGGTTATGGAAAACGTTAGAAGCAATGCATTGCATGCATCGATGCATCATCAAGCACATTTTGTTCAAGTCAGCTTAGCCACAATCCCAGCAAATTTACTCATCTCAGTGACAGCCCACATCAGCTGAAGGCCCGGTTTATACCCTTCTACACACCCACTTGTACACTTCTCTGTAGTCAAGTCAAGACATATTTATTTGTCTAGAGCTGTCCAGATAGTCCAGCGTACCTTCCAGAGAGATGAAGTGGAAAACAAAGAGACATTTAAAACATCCAGGACATCTATGCGTGTCACGATATAAACCCTGCACAATCGGGATAGAAATACAACAGCAATAATTAAAAGTGAAAAAAAAAAAACAAGACTAGCGTTGCTTCTCATATTCACAGATGGCTACTTAGATATATCTGGTGCGCTAATGTCTGCTGTAGCCCAGGTTGTTTCTGCTGCAACCTTAAAAAGCAATGTCAAAGTGGTGATTAAACTGTGAGAGAACCCCGTCCTCTATGTTATGTCCCTGGGACAGCTGTTATACTCTGCCTTGTAATGACTAAATCTTCTGACCATATGTGAACATGAGGAGCCATCTACTAGAAATGAAAACGAATCGAGGATTAGGTTGCAGAGTTGGTTTATTGAAAAGCAACTTCAAATAATAAAATGAAATGACAGTTTAGCTGATTTCAGGTGTTTGTTCCACATGTCAGTGGCATAAAAACTAAAAGACACTTCACTCTGTTTTGTTCTAATTCTGGGAATACATAGAAATGTAATTAGGTGCAAGTCCATTTAGTGCTTTGTAAATTAGCAGAAGTATTTTAAAAACTGTCTTCTTAGAGACAGGACATCAATCCAAAATTTGAATAGAATGCCTTTATTGTCACTATACAGTAGTACAATGAGATACAGAGCATCTCCAACTCAGTGCAAACATATAGAGGTGGGGTTAGGGGGTGCAGCACTATATACTGTACATATGAACAGTATTTAACAGAAAAACAGAATTTAGTATTGCACATTTTATGGGAAAATATGGGGGTGGGACTGTGCTATCTTATCGGTGCATGTGTGAGTGGTTAGGCTTATGGCCTTTGAGAAGAAACTGTTCTTGAGTCTGTGGGTCTTTGAGCTGACGCACCTGTATCGCTTCCCTGAGAGAAGCAGGTTGAACATGTTAAAACCAGGGTGGGAGCTGTCTTTGATGATGGGATTTAGGAATTGAAGTGATGTGCCCAATCTTTTAGACGTTTGTTGAAATTCTAGCTGCAGCATTCTGAATGAGCTGTAAACAGCCTTTTCTGTGATAGCTTTACACACAATATTTAAGCCTACTAAGAGTCACAGTGCATGTGCAAGCCACTTTGCAACCCATGTCAGCCCCAGCTACTACATTTTAGTGTAGTTTTGATCCACGTCATATCTGCATCTATGGATGCCTGCTGACTGTACTGTACTGTTCTATACTGAGGGTCTAGTTCGGTACGGTGGGTAATGTTCTCCAGTGTGAGGGAGGTCCCAGAGCTGAAAATGCTGCCAAATAATGCAGATGTAAATCTGTTGCCTGTACTGTTCCTAACTTAACTACAACTTCATAAAAAGCAGCTCCACATCAACCAGCCATCGCAGCCAACGCTTCTCAGGTGATTATATATACAGGCCATTTCTGCTGTACAAATTTGGTTCAGTTAGTAATGTATTTTTGGGGGGAACCATGCACAATACCAATATCTTCTAGTAGAAGAGATGCCCTGCTTCAGATTTACCAATTAGATTAATAACCTGTATTCAGTTCAATTTTATTTATACAGCACCAAATCACAACAAAGGTCGCCTCGAGGCATTTTATATTATTAGTTAGACACTACAAAAATACATACGGTGAGAAAAAAAACATTGAAAATCACATGACCCCCTGTGAGCAAGCACTTTGACTACAGTGGGAAGGAAAAACTCAATTTTAACAGGAAGAACCAGGCTCAGGGAGGGGCGGCCATCTGCCGCGACGGGTTGGGGTGAGGAGAACGTTTATGTATGTCTAAAATAAATGCCTATGCATGTATTAGATGAACAACTCAGGCTACGTCCACACTAGTCCGGATAGATCGGAAGACGGAGCGTTCGCCTGAAAACGATCCGCGTCCACACTATCGTTTTGAGTCGTTTTTCACACAGTTGCGCATTCAGTACCGCGCATGCGTGAAACGTTAGACGAGACGGCCTGCGTCATTTCCATGTGTTGTTTATTTACTTTCTGTCTCTTTAAAACGAGCGGCGAAATGGCGAGACAAAGCACCGAATGTGTCTAAGTGAATGATAATGAGGTGGAGCTGTAGCTCCGAGTCACAAATGAGTACTCAACACGGCCACTAAAAACTTTGAGCAAACAAAACAACTGCAGTACGATGCCGTCTGACCAGTGGTCACATGACTGCATCATATGACTAACATACATCATCGTTTTCAAAAGCCTCCGTTTTGGCCGTCCACACTACGCCAAAACGCTGCGTTTACAAATCGATGCGTTTTCGAGAGCGTTTCCAAAAACGCTCCGTTTTCCCTCCGTCTCAGTGTGGACGGGAGGGCGAAACGGAGACAAAACGATGCGTTTTCAAACAAAAACGCTTTAGTGTGGACGTAGCCTCAGCTGTACTCCCACGTCACGAACATATACATATCACAGTGGACACACAGCAGTAACCCTCCCATCATTTATTCTTCCAAACTGTGAAATCATAAATAACAATTAAATCAAAAACAAATAAATAAATTATAAGTACTTTCAGCAAATTTCACTGATAACAAATAACTTCACTTTTACATTTTGAATTGTGGGATTTTTCCTCATATTCACAAATTTGTCTCCCACCTCTGCCAATGTGCTGTACCATGAAGGGCTGATGAGAATAGACAGAAGAGTTAGCAGTAAATAGGTGTCAAGTTCAAAGCGGTTTCTGAAATTAATCCCTTCTGATGTGTTTGTACTTTTATTTTGTGAGCAAAACAGAAGTGTCTGAGTTGAGCCAAAATCTTCACTGTTTGTTACTTTCCTCTCCAGTTGTCTAACTAACTGAACAGCAAAACAGCAAACGGTGATGCAAAGAGAAAAACAGCCTTCCTTATCACAGTTGTTCTCTTGACCTCACTTTTTTTTAACATAAAATAATTGAATCTGCTTCTTTTAAAGCTGATGGCTTTTCTGATCTTAGACTGATTTTTAATTGTCGGCTCCAACCGTCAAATGGCCATATTTTATGTCTCTGCTAAAGTGCATAATAAAAGCCCTTACTGACATATGATGAACACTAACATCTCCACCAGCTGATCCTTTGTTTGTCCAACCACCTCATCATGTGTTATCAGGTTACATGGCCTAGTCTTGACTCAAAAGTAGGCTAATGCCTTGTAAAAGCCAAAGATTGAATGCACTCTGTAAGCTTTATTATTGTTGCAGTAATCCAGTTTTAAGCTCGGGAAAGGTTCCCCGAGGGACCAGGGAGGAAAGAAATAAAATTATAAAAGTAAATGCACATAAATGATAACAGTAGAGTAATGGCAAATAAAATCAATTAGGTAATATTAAGAATATCTTGTGTACCAATGACAGAGAGTATTGTTAAACACTGTGTGGCACAGTCACAAGTAGTTCTAAATGGATCTACTGATAATATTCTTTCATAAATTTATGTTTTGAAGGTCAAAACTGAGGTTTTTACCACAAGAAAAATGAAAATTTGAACATCTGTGTAAAAGTGAACGTGAAACATGATCATCTGTCTGATAAAACTACAACTTATACCACACCCCTAACCTCCTTAGGTTGCCTTTGTAGGTCTTGAAAGTGGGTCATTAGCTCTGAGCCGTCAACGTTGCCCCAGCTGGTGCACCAATACCCGAAAACACCCTGTTTGTAAAGGTGAAATGCATCTGACAAAAGAGCATTATGTGGTGTGAAAACACACCGGATATGTGACGTGTCCTAATCATTGCACTTTGTGTATGCTCAAACATAACAAAGTGGACACAATGTGCCTGTTTTATTAGCGTCAGTGGGTTTGTCTGTACATGCACACTTTCTAGTGTCACAATGTCTTTTCATGATTTGAAGTTTTTGAAGTCTTTAAGGACCTCTTGCCTCAACTGCAGCAGCACAGTTGCATGGTATGTTTTCCATTAGCAAGCTGACAATTTGGACATGAAACGCATCTAAGACCTGCACTCAATAAGCTGCTATTCAGTGTTTTAACACCGAAGACAATACCTTTAAAAATCAACTAAAATATCCAACATTTTAGATTTGCGATGAAGGCTGCTGAAACCCAGAAAGGTTGTTCCAGGTCTTTAAAAAGTGGATGCTGAATCTTCTGTTGCTGTGACAACACACCGGGTTGAACGGACCTATCAGGAGCTCCACAATCTGAATGTCTTTTTATTAAATGGTATTTGCTTCATTATTACTGGACTGAGTCTGCAAGCCTGTTGACCTCGATAGCCTTCAAATATAGTCAGAGATGGTGAAAAACAGAATTATGGGCTGTTACGTCTATGTTGTTCAGAGTCAAGGGTTTAAAGAAAAACAGCCGAGCTGTGTTTTTGTACCGCTGATGCACATTATACATCAAGCTGATGTGAACCCTCGTCTGCTGCAAGCCTGAAAAAAACTTTGTCTCAGGTCTGTGTTTACAAAAACTGGGTGTTATATCTCTGTTGCTTTTCTGAGAGTGGTAGAGGAGAGGTTAAACACCAAAAAACCATAGCTTTAGCTTTTGAAAGCTGGGAAATAGAAGGACAGAGTCCTTCATTCCTGCTAAGATAGGGTTGCTAGGCTAAGGTGTAAATGTTTTTAACTGTGTGAAGAGGGGAACTTGGAAAAAAAATGGATTTAATTTCAAGTAGCTTTGACCATGGCGGTTAAAATACTTCTTCTCTGTCCTCACTGTGTGGCCCTCCTTTATAGTCAGACTCAGATAACATCGAAGACAAAGATGGCGCTGTGATTGTTTTGTTTTTTAGCCTCACAGGTCGGTGCTGGAGTGCTGATGCAGCGAGGTGGCCCTGCATAATAAGTCAGGGAGACCAAGAGCCACACTCCAGGGACTGTGATTAACTTTCACCCACTCCAAAGAACAGCAAGCCATTACAGAAAAATTATTTCTCAATTTACTTCCTGGGCAGGCTTTGAAAGAGAGCCTGTTTCTGGGAGTGGTTCCAACATAAACCACCGAAAAATGTAGATGCACCGCTCCCTGTAGGAACTTAGAAAGCAATGCTTGTGTAAATAATGTCTGGAGCTGTGTCTTGTATCCAAACGATTAGCTCTTTATAACCTACAGCTTGATGTGTGGCTGCTTTAGGTCTGTTTGTGCATGTTGTTTCACTCTGATCAATAAGAATCTCTGGAAGAAAAATGTAGAGTTGTATAATAGGATGGGTTTAAGTGTTTTTGCTTGAAGTCTGTCTCATAGAAAACAATGAGGATTGCGTGCTGATCGGTCTTTTTGTCAGTGATGCGCTCATTCTTCTGTATGATTACCATGAAATCCAGTGGCAGTCTGCAGAGGGTAGTAGTAATATAGTCACAGCAGCTGGAATAGTTATGTAAATTATGCAAGAAGAATCTAGATGTGGAATTACAATTAATCGGCTGAAGTTATATACACAGATTGTTTTAGTCGAGGTAGTGGGGGTAGAGGCATTAAAAGTGTCAAAGCAATAAACCATCGAAACACTTGAGCTGAGTATTTTTAGTTATACACAGTGTGCATTAAAACAACAAATGCTGGCCATAAAAGCTAGTCCAATAATAGCATTTCAGCTGTAGCAGCTGTATTAATACTAATATTAGTCCTTGTAATAGTGGTTGTTCACATTTAGGGAAGTTGGGGCGATCGTTGGCAATCGTGGCTCAAAGAGTTGGCAGTTCGTCTTGTAACCAGGTTGCCGGTTCGAGCCCCGGCTCCGACAGTCTCGATCGTTGTGTCCTTGAGCAAGACACTTCACCCGTTGCTGACTGGTGGTGGTCAGAGGGCCCGGTGGCGCCAGTGTCCGGCAGCCTCGCCTCTGTCAGTGCGCCCCAGGGCAGCTGTGGCTACAATGTAGCTTGCCATCACCAGTGGGCGAACGTGTGGGTGGATGACTGAATAGTGTAAAGCGCTTTGGGGTCCTTAGGAACTAGTAAAGCGCTACAAAAATACAGGCCATTTACCATTTTAGGGAATGTGGATAAAAAAGTAGAAAGGGTCAGCTAGTAATCTCAAAGTTGATAATTTGATACCCGGCTCTTCCAGTCCACATGTTGAACTGTCCTTGAGAAAGACACTTAATCCCAAATTGTTCCTGTTGTATCCACGGGTGTTTTAGTGTGAGGATGTGAAGGTGCTGCATGAATGTGTGTCTGAACGGGCGAATGTGGCTTATACAGAAAAGCACTTTGAGTGTTTAGAATAGCAAAGCAGCAGGTAAAGTCCAGTCCATTTATCATTCTCATGGTTGTTTTTCTTATTCATATGTGTGTGTGATTATCGCACAATGAGTTGGTGTTTCACGGTGTGTTAGCAATGTGATCCCTTGAAAGCTGACCTGTTGTTTGAAACCAAACATCTAAAGCCTGTACTTTTGACTCAAGGGGATTACTTTTACTTACTCTGACCTCATTATTTAATAACCTGGCCATGTTTAATGTGAGTATCCACATTAAACATTGGAAAGAAAATGTGAAAGCTCAATGGGTCACATTTAAGTGTTATTTCCCCAAATTTTAATGCTGCAAAACAAAATCCAATTCTTACAGATAAATTTGCCTCGAGGTTAACGTCTTCTGCACAGTGGTCACTTTTTACTCCGTATAAATGTGTGTTACACCATTATATAAAGTAAATGTAATACCATTGTATGCCACTGCTCAGAGAAGTAGACCCAAAAGCAGAACAGAAAATGGGCAGGATAAAAATAAAGTCAAGTATGCTGGGTAAAAGTCTCTTACAGGGTGAAAAGCAAGCTGGCAGCCAAGAAGAAAAGAGGGAATACGAGCAAAAAAGTCAAAAAAACAAACAGATGAGGAAAAAAATTGCCATGCTGAGGGAAAGTGCATAAATACAGTCTAACAAAGAAGGGAAACGTTGCCGGTATTTATGCAGGTACTAATGAGGGAAGTGATGAAGGTGAACAGAAAGGCGGGAAAATGTGGAAGGTATGAGTGTCAGGTCTGACAATTGAGTCTATTCATGACAACAGACTGGTAGACATAACTACACAACAGAACGGCAAATCAGGAGATTTATACATGAAATAGACAACTAATAAGAGCAGAAGAACTATTCAATTTTTTTCAGACCATAAGACGCACTGTCCCTATACGAGTCTCTTTTCATACATAGGGTGCAGCAGATTATCAGGCGTATTAAACGAAACAAAACAGTCAGATAAGTCAAACTTTACTCAACTCATTCCTCCACTTCTGTACCATTGATTCATTCATGTTAAATTCTCTCACAGCTGCTCTATTCCCATGTTGTTGCGGTATATTAATGACTAACCTGGTACTGTGGATGGATTATCTCAGGTGTTCTCCTGACTGAAGTTTGGCCCGTTTACAGCATCCTGCCATGCGATTGCATTTGTCCCTAACCATCGGGAACCCTCACGTTAACTTTTATCAAGTAGAAAAAACTTAGCGTTCATCCTCCAGCTTCACTGTTGATGTGCACTGTTGATTTTTGATAAAATTAAAGGATTTTAAGTGCACCTTATAGTGCATAAAATACGGTAATTTGAGTCCACTTATTCAAGTGTGATTGTTGTGATTATGTACATCACAGTTATTTTGTGAATGCAGAAAAAATGCAATCATATCTACACAGCCTAAAAAGCCATTTTATAAGATAAATATTCAATATATATCATAAATGTCTTAAATATACATCTCTTCAAAGGCCATCAAGTGGGTGATATCTGGTTTAAAAAAAAAAGATTGTATAAAGGTCTGTGAAATAAACAACCTGACGGCTCCCTTGTGTCCGTCTCCTTCAGTTTCTCAATAAGCTCTACTCCTCACTTGTGGACTTAATATTACGGTGGCATTTCCATCTTTCATGTACAGTTTATGGTTGCCATCTCTGTTTTTTTTTTAAAGCATACCCTCTCAACTCACTCATGCCATACAAAAAAAGGCTAAATAAGGATGGTAAAAGTTTTGTTCCAGGAATATGTTTTTATTATTTATATTAAAGGAGCATCTGTGAGACTTCAAATAAGAATCTACAGAAGTTACTCAGAAATTACAGTTTCGCGTGTGGCCTCTAGATTGCAGACAAGATCTTTTATAATAAAAATAATTAATCACCAGACAAACACTATTATCATCAACATTGCAGTGAACAGCTATATACAGTCCCTGCTACAGAGCAGGAGTAATTAAAATAGACTGCCTTCAGAAAATGGTATGCTCATCAATACGTGATTATCATAGCTCATTGATTTTTTTTATTACTTTTATTAAACAGTGGAAGAGTTTTTAAAAACTCCTGGTCTGCCTGTGGTTTGGGTTTCACTGTGAAGTCTGCATTCATGAATCTGAGCTCATTCGGTGAAAAAGAGACACTTGTCTAGTGCAGCCTCTCTGTGAAGGAGGCTGAAGAAAATTTTTGCTGGTGCAGCTTTAAATAGAGCAGAGGCTCATCTTTCTCATTACCATGACGTCTAATGCAGCATGTGTAGGTGTGAAATATTCTCAGGTCTCTTGTACAGATGATCGCTGCACTATGAATAGACCCTATGAAGTTCTGTGGTGTAGTTTATTCATGTTCACTGCCTTCTTGACTCATATCAGACCTCACACTGCACCACTGAGCTTAACAGTCTGGAAATGATGAGCTGTAACGGCTTGGATGCTCTTTTGTTTTAGTCTTGCCTTTCAAGTGATCTTAATTATACATAGCCCCTAATTTCTAGGAGTCCTGGAGACGATGGGGTCTTTCTTTGAGGTGTTTAAATAAGTAGTAAATCTGTTGGTGTGTGTGTGTATGTGTGTTTTTCGCATGTGTGTGTGCAAGCGCATTTGCTGATGACGGTGTAAAAAATCTGTCTGACACGCGTTGCGGTTTCTCATTTTTAGAAGACATCTAACATGGCACGATGGCAAACCACACACACTTCCTCTCAAAGTGTGTGTCCATGAATTTGTGCATGTGTGTAGGTGCATGTGTTTTCGACGTACCGTTGAGTACGTCAACGCTGAGTAATCTATGTGCATTTCAGTTTAAATGATTCTTCAAACTAAATAAGCTCCTGTGTTTGATTTAGATCCATCACCGAGACAACATGGATATGGCTCATTTATTGTATTTTAATAGCTCAAATGGTATTAAAATGTTTTCACAAAGTGAGCAGTTTCACATGAGCAGTGTGTTTGCTCAAGGACTTACTGTGCTGACAAATACCTGTTGGGAATAGAGATGGTTGCAATGTTGAGTCATGGCAGCCGGGGAGTTTCTGTAGCACTTGATTTATGTCTCAGTTTTTATTCTTTCCTGTGTCCGCTGCTGTTGAAAACCACCTTTCAGACATACATTGTATGAAAGCCATGATATCTGAGAGGGAGGCAGTTTTTCTAAATGAGACTTGAGTTCTAAGCAAAGCTGACAGCTCTTGATTGCATTTCATAGCTCGATGCTTCACAGGTGTAATCACAGTTGCACTCTGCAATATAATATCCTTGCTTATGTGGTGTTTTAGGGATAAAAGATCAGGATTATGTGCATTTTTAGGGCTGGTTGGGTTGATTGTAAGTGCTAATGGGCATCTTGTTTTCTCCACAGGGTTTGCAGGTGAAGGCTGATTATGTTCCTCTGCTTCAGTCTCTGGCCACATATGGATGGAGGCTTACTTGTGTGCTACCAACTCCTGTAATCAAGACTAACAGGTAATCCCATTCGTCTGACTATTAAAGGGAGATCAAGTAATCTGTGACATCTAATGACCTCTGTTGGCAGCCAGGAGGAACTGCAGCAACGGCAACTATAGTGATGAATATTGCTTTACGTCAATTTACAAGTGTGAAACTAGAGCTGCAGTATTTCAGTCTCTCTCTCTCTCTCTCTAAATATATATATATATATATATATATATATGTATATATATTTATATATATATATATATACTGATTTCCCTTTATTTTTACATGCTTTATTTACATGCTTTACATTTTACATGTGTGCATAAATCCCATGGGACAGGACTCCAATCGGGCCTACTGGACAGCTCTAGTCTGTAAAGGAGTGGACAGATTTTGAACTTTTAACTGTATTTTAACTGTTTTACAGCTTTTCCTACTAATAAAGTTTAATATCCCTGCCACAGGGATACATCTAGCAACAGGTTGTCTCTGTTCCATTAAATGACACACTCATTGAAAGAGTGCAGGCTTATTTATGGGTTGAAGTAGTATGGGAACAAGTAGAAGCTACAATAAAAGTCAGTTTTAATTATTATTTATGGGACATGACAGAAATTTCTGGAAATTTATACGTCAGTATGACAATTCAAAATATAGATCATACAGAAAGGCCCATTTTGAATAGATTCTTGTATTTATCTATTTGAATACTGTTTAATGATTATTCATTATTAAGAATCAAGCAGCATTTTGTTCTTTTTGCTTCACTGAGTTGAAGCTGATCATAACTTTTGCATGAACAATTATATTAATTTCAGTTGGTGGCAAAAGTAGTAACATAATATCTCACATGTAACAAAATAAACATCAAATAGAAATCTGGGTCTTGTGTAAAAAGCTTATCGTACGAGTTTAAATTCAAATCTAAAGTTATAAACTTGTAGTTATACGCTACATTCCTGTGGAAGCTGGCACATGGTTTGAAGTATAATATGCCCAAGTTATTGTACAAAGAAATATGACAGTTCTGGCAGAAATTGACCTAAATCTCTGCTAATGTAGGCTGAGCTTTGAGCAGCGCAGCAGCTGCAGCTCTGACTGCTGATGGAAAATCTCTTCACAGAAATGTAACGGTTCCTCATCTAAGCCTGTGCTGACTCATCACTCATCGCTGCTGTATGAGTGTACATCCGCTTACGGTCAAAGGCCTCGCATGCTCTCAATCACACTGAAGGGTTCACTTCAAAACAGAGACTGTTCCACAACAAGCAGATGATGATTTGTGCCATCCGATTCCTGAATGTTTTAGTCGCTGATATTTTTAACATTATTGTAACACAATTTTTAGTTTGTGTGCAATGCATGCTACACGTACAGATGATTCAGTTCACACATAACACTGTTAAGACATAAAGCCTATAAGGAGTTGTACATCTTCTCAGCGTTTCGTCTAAATTAAATATCTGTTCCAATCATTTGATTACATCTTATTTAACTGATTGACAATGTTAGCTCCAAATTTAGACATTTTCTTAGCATTGCCTGATTATTTATATCTCACACTGTGGTTTGTAGCTCTAGAGAAAGCATATGACAGAGTGCCCCAAAAGAGGAACTTTGCAGGAGTAGCAAAAAAGTATGTGAGGACGGTGCAGGACATACGTGAGGACAGGGACTCAGAGACATCTGAGTCCCTGAATCTTCTCTGTGTTCCTTCTTGTTTGCAGTGATGGACAGGATGACAGATGAGGTCAGGCAGGAGTCTCTGTGGACTCTGATGTTTGCAAGCAACTTTGTGATCAATAGTGAGAGTAGGGAGCAGGTGGAAGACAGCCTGGAGAGGTGGAGGTATGCTCTGGATAGAAGTCAGTAGAAGCAAGACGGATATGTGTGTAAATGAGAGAGTCAGGTGTAACAGTGAAGATGCAAGGAACAGATGCAGTGATGGTAGACGAGTTTAAATGTCTGAGTCAACAATCCGAAGCAATGAAGTGAAGAAGAGAGGGCAGGGTGGAGTGGATAGGTGTCAGCTGGGCAGCAGCAAATGGGACAGGGTTGGTGCACACATGGTGGTCACGAGGCCTGCTGCAATATATGGTTTAGAGATAATGGCACTTCCAAGAATACAGGAGGCAGAGCTGAAGATTTTAGCATTTTCATTGGGAGAGACCAGAATGGACAGGATTAGCAATGAAAAGATCAGAGGTATAGCTCAGCTTGAGTGATTTCAAGACAAAGTTAGAGAGGTGAGGCTCTCGAAGGTTCAGACATGTACAAAGGAGGGATAATAATCTGTCAGACCAGTAAGAAAAGAGGAGAACCACAGAGAAGATTCATGGATGTAGTAAAAAAGGACACGGAGAGGGTTGGTGTGACAGAAAATGATCCTAGGTATACAATGAGATGGTGGCAGATGATCCACTGTGGGGAACCATAAATGAACCAACCGAAAAAACCCAACCAAAGTAATACAAGGTGATTGAGTCCCCTCATATTACAAAAGAGTGTATGAGTTAGTCCCAAGTCTTTTCCCATGTGATCACAATTGATTTTTTTTTTTTACATATCACTCCGTGTGATAAGCAGCTCAGCAGTGTCCCTATGCTTTGTCATTTTTGATATATAAAAGCTTAAAATGCCTCCAGATCACATGAAACGTGTCAGAAATAGCTCGATATAGTATATGCAGCCCCAAAATGCCATGTAACACTATGCCAGCCATATCAAGTCGGAGGGATAGCACACAACGTGTCACGTAGTGTCACGTAGTGATCTCGCTGCATTTTGCTGCTTCAAATCCCAGCTGACGAATTTTCATTCAAGTAGGGGCGCTATCTTGGGTTAAGTTTTAGTCCAAATTCTCTCTTTCTGTCATTTCCCTCAGCGCCAAAAAGAAGTGAAAGAAATACTAAAAAGACTCTAGATCATCCCATCTTGATTTGTCAAACTCAGACTGCTGGCATCTCATTTATGCACCCATTTAAATTTAGAAAGCAATTTAATGCAGAGCAAAAGCTGCAGATAACTTACAGAAGAATCGCTTAAGAATAATCTCTCTGCACCCAGTATGAGCTTCAGCATGGGCTTGAAGAATGACGTCAGCTGACAGTAATTCTTTTTATGTGTTTACAGACACGAAGCATCGTTTTAAGATCAGCTTTGAATAATGTGAAGCTGTCCTTTCATAATATAGGGTACTTTGATGTATGCAGTAATTCCATGAGTGCAGTTACCGATTGTTTGCTCTGCCCCCACCTCAGCTGGTCATGTTTGCTGTTGTTACACTGCATCGCTGATTAATTACCTCTATTTTTTCATCCTTTGTTTTTTTCCTACGGCCCCCTCTCTCCTCTCTTTCAAAATGCCACAACACAACAGCACAACATGGCTAATTAATCAGAGTCGGCCTAGATACTGTACAAGACTGTACAAGGCGCTCATTTCTCTCCCTGCCTGAAAAACATTTTGCGCTCCAAAATAATGGTTGATGATCTATTTCAGATTAGCAGTAGTCATTACACTTGTTTTTGTGCTGTCGACTCCTCCATTTTTAAATGCAAAATTTGCAAATGCATGCTTTGCGCAGTGTGAGGGTTTCCAGGCCGCACTTCATCTGGAGGGTTCAGATAAGTGTCACTGATCTCAGCAGCGTCTGAAATTAATGCTAACTGGTGCTCAGCGGCTTCTCCACACAACATTAATTCATGTAGTTGTCTCAGAGCATGCGTTCATGTTCTCCACATTCAATTAATGTAGATGGTAATTACATTTTAAAGCCATTAACTACAGTGACTGCAAATTTCTCTACATTAACTGGAGGGACAACAACAAGGGGGAAAAAGAAGGTTCAGACACACTTGTTCATTATTGCAGCTATCTAAATATATTAAAAACTTAATATTGGGAATCATGTGCTTATTTTACACAGTGTGTTAGTTTTGTGGAACAAAGATTTGCATGACTGGTGTTTGATTGCATGTGTCCGGGTTTTTTTGTTTGTTTGGGGGGGGGGTTTGTTTTTTTTTT
>VUQR01036780.1:155161-172671 GCA_015108515.1 Hemichromis elongatus
TTATTTCAAGAGGCAATTTCCAGCTGAGTTCTGTAGCGGGCTTTTTCCCCTTACAGATGAAGCCACCAGCAGGTACATTTACACATAAAAAAAAGGCGCAGGCTATTGCTGTTCTGTATAGCTTCAGGTTATAATGGTGCAGCTGACACTGACAGCCAAAAGTAGGTTCAGTAAAGGCCTGTGATTTTCTAAGCCATCCACTCCTTTCTAACTTAATGGGCTGGGGCTTTTTGCTGGAAACTCCAGCTAGTTTTCAGCTTTGATTCACCAGTAAGCCATTCAGCATTCTTGGCAGCTTAGAAAATAGCTTATGTATAAATGGTGGAAGGAAAGAGGTAATGGAAAAAAAAAGAGGTTGTGGTGGGCTTTGGATGGTTTAGATAGTAAGCCTTCTGCTAAAGGAGTCTCAAGTCTATTTGATGTTGGGAAGGGGAAGATTTGTAGCAGGCTCCTACGGTTCTGCAGTGATCATAAACCTGCCATCTTTCTTCAAGTGCAAAGTTGAGCAGGCGGCTTAAGTTTAGAAAGCATCCGACTTTTACGTGCACATGTTATTGAGCCTGTGGCAGATACTATCACAGGACATACCTCCTTTTAAGCCATATCCAATAATAGCAAGAGAAAATGGATTGAATAACACAGAAACAAACAATAAAACTGTCACAAAACAGGCTGTCACATGAGATAAGAGTTAGAACTGAGCGGGCAGCTATTTACTGAGAGCACAATGGGCTGAGAAAAGGGCTGCGCATGACAAAATATGAGCAGACTGAAGAGTGAATGTGTGAGACAGGAAGCCCACTCAGAGACAAATCTGCATTTCCTGCCACAATTAATCTGTCAGTACTGTGCGAGTACTTCTGCAGATTATCCTTCTCAGAACACAGGAGTGAGACATGTGCATGGAAAGAAGGATTATGTCGGGGGAATACAGAAATAGAGAAGAAATGCGTGTTTAGAGCAGCAGAACATGTTCATAAGTTGCAAAAAGGCAGGCTGTCTGCTCACATGTGATCTGCTTTTCTGCATCTTTCAAAGGCAAAGTGGAGAAATGACACTGACAGATGACAGCAGGAAAGAAGCTGGGCTACAAATATGTGCCTATATCCTTAAAATGTCAGATAGGAGTGTGAAGCATGAGCAGTAGCCGTGAGTTATTTGACTATCTTGACTAATGGTCAAAAAAAGTGCGCTTTATCTCAGCATTTTACTCCAATCAGTGGTGCATATTTATCTTGGATTAAGAAAGCGCTTTTTCAAGCACTCAAAAAGAAAAAAAAATATTGAAATAAGAAAAATCTGTGTGTGCGTTGCATAACTTCTAAATGTTTAAACACTGATGGGGAAAATTAATGTTTAAAAAAACATGTCTAGTTGAATTTCCAACAATGTCAGCTGAAGGTCTGTTCTCTTTCTCTTTCTCTTTTTGACCCCGTGTCCTTTAGTGATGGAAGTCTGTCCACCAAACAGATTGTTTTCCTGCAGAGACCCGTTTTAGGCCGAAAGAGGAGGGAATCAAAGGTACGTGACCTCACATTCCTCTTTGTATCTCTTGGATATCGTGGGATCTCCCACTAGTCATTCTGTCATCTGCTCATCAAACATCCAAGGTCAACATCACCTTTTGCTACCTCCAGTTCCATGGCTGTTTTTGTTTTGACCAGCACACAGCGCTGGATAAATGTGAACCAGCATCTCTCTGTTTCAGATTTAAGGCGTTCTCTAGCAACAGACAAGTGTGTTGTTTTGGGGAATGAGGCTTATAATTCCTTCTTGGCTGGCCTAAAGAACAGTGATAACCTTTAGAGTTAACCTTTGTCTGCTGTGTAATGAATCTATGCTGATGCTTCCTGTGACCCGAATTTAAACTGCCATCAAAACACCAAATTGAACAAATCCAAAGAGTCAGGGAATTGCTGTCTTTAACAAGATTTTTTTTTTTCTTATTCTGTGCAGTTCATCGCTATCCCTCCAGTGTGTGTGAACCCTTCACAAGTTGTTTAAGTAAATAAGGACATATTGCATTAGATTTTTGCCGGTTTGTTTGGTCAGTCCGAAGGCCTCAAGGCCACCAATATTTCCCCTCAATTTCCTTCTCTGCATCAATGAGACTCGTCTGAATTAGCTAGTTATCCCAGCGCTATATTAGATCTACTGTGATCCATTCTTAATTAAGTCTGCCTGCACTGCTTTGTGGCCAAAAGCATATTTGCAGAGTTACAATGCATTCCACTAACATACTAATGTAAATGTTTCAGAAATTAATCTTCAAGCCCCGAAGCAAGTCTAACAAGAACTTCATCAAAGATACGGCAAAAAATAAGAAGAAAAAGAAAACAAAAGTTGAGAAGGATACAGAAGATCCCAAGCCTCTTGATGACAGAGAGAAGGGCGAGATGGAAGAAGATAAGAGTAGGGATGAAAAGGTGAAAGCAGCAGAGGGAGAGACAGCAAGAGAAAGTGAGACAGTGACAGAGAGAGAGGCGAGGTGTGAGGAGGATAGAAAAATTGATGAAATCAGTATAGAGACTGTCACAAAGAAAGATGGAGAAGCATCGTCAAGAGACAAAGGAGCTGAAAATGGCACTGAAGAAGAAGCACTGGATGGAGAAGGATCAAAAGAGAATGGAGAGCCGTCTGAAAACAGAGAGTTCAAGGAAGTGATGGAAATCGTTGCAACTGTCGAGAGCAAGACCAAAGAAAAGGAGGATGAGGGCAGAGCGGAAGTTGAAGTTGTGATAGAAAATGGGGTAGAGACAGATGAGGAGAAAGATGAAGGTGGAGATAATGCAGTCAGATGCAAAAAAGAAGAATCAGTACACACGGAGATCATTACCAAGGAGGTTGTGGTTGGTCCACAGGCCACATGTCAAAGCTCAGAGGAGAGTCAAGAGTAGCCCCAGTTGTTAACGTTAAGGTTCATTCCCCACCCTACCTCTCAAAGTCCCCATTCTAAGAACTGGTTCCCAGTGTTGTCCCTAATCCAAATTAACGGGGCTTTGGTCCCCATCGCTGCAGCATTTTCCACACCTCCCATCGCTCATTGATGATACCCCCCACATCCTAACTCAGTGTACCTCAGAAAGAACTTCATGTAAAACCACACATACTGAATGTATATACGATCTAAAACAGGAAGCGCTGATTCGGGGTAGTCAGGGTGGTGTCACTGGATGAGGACGACCAGAGCACTGAGAATGATACCAAAATCAGAGCGTGTGCAGAATGAAGCTAACGTTTAAAGGCCTGTTCACCCAGCATTTAAAATGTTTTAAAATACGGATTCGTTTAGATTACTGGATTTATTATTTGCGAGAACTGTTGCTGTTGACCAAATTATTCAGAGTAAGATCAAACACTGTCTTGGACTCACAGCTAAAGACGTTCCCCAAAGAAGCTTATTGGTAGCTAGCCCTCTAAATTTACATGAATTTATCCTCATCTATCAGACTGTAACCTGCTCCTGACAAACTGAATGGTTTGTTGACAGTTTTAGTGAAGCAATTTATAATGCAAATGCACCTTTTGAATAAACTAAATAAACTCGTTTTCTTATTAACGCCCAACCTTAGTTATATTTAGAATGGCTGCTAGCTTAAGAGCTTTTTTTAAATGCTCTTAGTGATGATTTTAAATGCTGACAGCAAACAACAGGAAACAGACAGCCCAGACGATCTAAAATTAAAGATAAAATGAAAGAAGCTGATTTAGTTCATGTGACTTAACTAATGCATTTAGCTAACACACTAGCAACAGCTGCTACTGCATGTTGCTAATCTTCTAAAATGAGGTCTCCAAAAATTAATAGAGCCACTTTTTTTTGTGCTACTTCCTGGTGTTCCTTTGTTCCTTTGACAAGGCCAGCTTTTGCATTATTATTCTTGTTGCAGTCCACTAGCAACTTTTCAAATCGGGTTAAATAGTTAACCTAAATTCTGCTGTTTTACACACACAAAAATACATATAAAAAATAAGTCCTAACAGAGAAAAAACAGAGTATGGTGAGCTTTTCCTGTCTTATAACGATAAAGTTACCTGTTTGACCAGCTCTTACCACTGCTGTGAAAACAGGAAGAAAAAAAAGAGGTAGAGTGTCTGCCTCTTTAACCCATCTGACAATGTAAAGGCTTAGAAAAACATCCTAAATCATCCCAAACTCTGTTCTTGTGTGAGTTCGGATGTGAAGGGATGAGAAAGCTCATAGAGGTGATGGAAAAGGCATTTGTTGCGACAGGCAATCCAAAGTAGGCTGAACAGATAATTGTTTACGCTGAGCTCTAAGCCATCAAGTGCTTCAAACAGAGCCGATAATCACTCTTTGGTGTGCTCACCTTGCATACAGAATGTTCCATATTCAAAGCCGAGCTAGATAAGGATGTGAAATTCAGCTGAATGTTTGCACCTCGAGGGCAGAACTCGTATTCACAGTTAGCTTTTACATACGGGAGATCTATTCCTGCGCAAAGTTGCATTTTTAATTACATTCCAGTCAGTCGCTGAAAATGAAAGTAGTTGTCAGTGTGGAAGCGAGGTTAAGCTGTGTGGTCAGAACGTGTTGTAGCCTTGTTGTTTATTGAGACCAGAATGGAGAGGTAGAAATAGAAATAAAGAAGAAGGCTGCAGTGAAAGAGAAAGACCACAGAGCATAAGAGAGTCAAATAAAAGAAATGAATAGGCTCATTTAAAGTAACAGCCGTTTGTGTCCCACATTCCCTGTTGAGATTTCCTTCATTATTTTACCTCCAGCTCTTTAAGCACCTCTTACCAGACATCATTTCTGACAATAACCAAGTCCTAATGTGCTGTTTCATGGCATCGTGTAGCTTTCCATTTTAAAAGGTGGAACAGGAGGGGAGGGAAGTGGCAACATTCACGGTGCGGAGCTCTCATTAGCTCACTAATGGATTTTGTCAGTGGGGTATCTGTCAGTAATCATGCATTTATAATGGGGGGTCACTTATTGGGAGGAGGTATTGACAGCAAAACACCTCAATGTGAAGCAAATAGCCTTCATATTAACAGTGATGTCATGGGGAATCATTTGCACTGAGGAGAAAGAGTTTGTGTTAAAAAAAAAAAATGTTACATTTTGCAAAGAACTTAAACACATCTCATCACAAAGATGTCAGAAAGCCTATTTATTAAAGCGTTAGCATTTGATTTATAAAGAACTTAAACTACCTTCTGTCCGGCTTTATACAGAGTATAATTTGTCACAATTTGGATATTTTGTTTTATGAGAATAAATGATAGCTCGGTCAAGAAAAATGGATCCTTCCCGGAGAAGAAACTCTTCAATTACACACAAGTAAGATCGATTATGCTGAATAAGTGCTCTCCTTTCGGGAGATTAATCCACCCGCCGCTGAGATTTTTCAATGTAAAATGGCAGATGTTTTTGTGTAGAGTAGAATATAAAACTGTGACCAGTTTAGCCTTATCACTATACTGTAAATGGCCCACAGTCTGCTATTAGAAATGTCTTTTAGAGGCACCATGGTGATTTAAGTGTTTGTTATAGTCAAACGGGACAGTTTTGCTACAGTCAGTGTTGGTATTTTGAAGATGTTGTTACATGTTTTCTTGCTGGGATTCAGAACGACAGGATAAAGGTGTGCGTGTCTATATGAAGTTATTATATTTTGGATTCATTCTTAACATGTTTTGAACATGTGTTTTTTTTTTTATTATTATTGTGAATGTTCTGTTTTTGGACATTTTTATCGTGGGCTTTGTGTTGCCTCTGCTAAAGCTTGCAAAAATGTATCGCTGACTGACGCTTCCAGCTACCTCCCGAGGGCCGTTGTGGGTTTTGACCTGAGGGGTCGCTGCATGCGCGACCGCCCCCCCCCCCTCCGAAGCATACGCTCCTTGTCCTCTCACCCTCCACTATGACGGAGACCAGAACTGTGAGCGTGAGGTCATCGCTAATGGCAGACGAGGTCAAGGGTCATGTTCGAGCCAGAATGGATTTTCCACAGCTGTACACAGGAGTTTGCACGAGCACATGACAAATAACCACTCCGATATTGAATGAAGATATGAAGTCACATTATAGTATTCTCTCTGTGGTGTTTTCTTTCCTTCTCATCATGGACTCAGCTGCTTTTGATTGTTTTTCATTTTAATACGCATAATAATTAGCAAGAAATATTTAATGCCACCTCTTGTGTCAGAGCAGCTGACGAGCAAATAGGACTCAGCTGTCACTTTCATGCTTTTAGTCGGAAAACGATAAATATAAAGTATGAAAGGCAATACCAAAAGGCATCCTTTGATAGCAGACAATATCTTTATGAATATTTGAGAAATTCCCCTGTTAAATCCTGGTCAGCTTATTTCCTCAGATTGAATCATTTTTTTCTTTCTCCCCAGCGTCACGCTAAACATTTAAACTGTCATCTATCTGTTTTATGAATACGAATTTAGTTCAGCGCTCCTTTATTTCGCCTTTTTTTGCATGTCTGCACATTTTTAATCTACAAACTGTGACATATATTCCCCTTTGGCATCCTGTGAAAACACATAGATCAGATCCGTCTTTATCTATGGAAACAGAGCTTGGAAAATGAAAACGATGAGATGATCTCAGCTGACACGAGGGCTTTGCGACTCCCGCTGCATTCCTGTTGTTCGTCCACAAACATGGATGATCATAACCTTGACAAAAAGTTACAGCTGGCCCCGTATCCGTCCATCCGGTGTGAGGCCGTGGCCTTAGGGCGCTCCGTCTCCCCCTGATAAGGACTGATTGGTTGCTGTGCAGTCTAACCTCTGACATGAGTACACTCCAGAGACGCTGGGTAATTGTGATTTTTGTGGTCTACAAAAACAAAACGAAAAACAAAAAAAAAACAGAGACAGCGAGAGAAAAGTGAGATAGGATCTGACACTTCATCAGTTAAATGATGTTGAACCGTGTCAACTTAGCCGTCCGTGAAAAGAAGGAGATCTAATGTTGGTGTTAAATATACGTCCGCAGCCCTCTCCCCTTTCGCGTAAGGAAAGGTAAATACTGTCTTATATCAGCATAATTGTCTGCCACCATTGAGCCTCAATGGTGGCGCTGGTGCAATCATTCCTGGTAATGCTGTAAAAAGAAAAAAATGTAAAGGTTCATTTCCTGTGTGCTACTATGGTGTGAAATGGGCAGAACATGATTTAATAGGATGCCGTCATTTATTTGTTTAGGTTTTTTTTTTTCTCTGTGTTGTCACTTTAGCTTGCTCACAGCCTCTGGAAAATTTATTCTTAGATTTTTGTCTCTGATGTGAGTTTTTTTATCACCTCAGCTGCCATCTTGAATGTTGAGTATCTTTGATCATGTGCCGTTGTCTTTTGCATTGCTATCAAGGAAGAAAAAAAGTATTCTTTATCTTTGCTATCCTGAGTATGTCAACATTCCTATTGTTCATGACATCTGTACAATTTGTATATTATAAAATGATTTATATTTAATGTGTACACGTGTCCGTGCTTGTTTTGTGTGAAAATTTTAAAGGAGCCTTGTTTAGTGAGACAGCTGCAAATAAAAAGCAGCTTAGGGGCAAACGTGCTAAAGCATTTTCATATAATATACTTTATCTTTAAGTATGACTTATATTCATTGAAAAAAAGACAAAATAATAATCATTTAAAAAGCCCTCTTCTCCAAAACATTCACGTTTTCTATATTTGTACAGCATTTCGCATCATTATGGCTTTGTTACGACTCCTCATGTAGGCCGACAGTTAGAGCTTTAATTAAAATTTCATGAAGATTGCAGATACAGTAAAACATAAGTACACTTACCTCCATCTGTCCTCCTATGACAAGTAGATCTATATGTCACCACACCACTGTAACTGCCATGAACCTCAGACGTAAGCTTAATGGAAAGACCTATAGAAAGCCATTACACACTTCCTATTAATCCCATCATATAGAAATTGGCTGCAATTCAGCCAGGACTCAGCAGGGGACACTCATGGGGTAGTGCAAAATGGAAAGTCTAAAATAATGTTTTTCATTAGCTTCCAAAAGGTTTGGAAGATTGATTTTTATACTTTTTTTTACAATTCAGAAGTCAATTTTTTGGGTTATTTTCTAAACATTTAACTGAAATATCTTTTTGTAAAAAAAAAAATGCTAATAGTGCCACCAAAAAAGGCTAGCTTTCTGCTAAAGCATGCTAATGCATGCACAGCTGTGTATAAGAAGCAGGACATAATGTGTGGTGGTCAACAGTGACTGCTGTCAGTTGGTTAGACAATTAAAATGACAGATGGTGCAATGTAGCTCATTGTATAAACTGTCTTGAGCACCTTTCCTAAATAAAAAAAAAAAAAAAAAACTCCCCACACAATGTACAGTTTTGGGCAACAGCTCATGGGAACTTTCCTGTTTCGGTTCCTGGTGATTGGCTCATCAATTGGAGGAAAGCAAAAGAGAATCCTTCCGTTCATCTATTTTCTTAACCACTTGTGGGTTGCAGCTGGCGCTTGTCCCAACTGTCACCGGCCAAAGTAGCAGAGTACACCCTGATTCGGGTTGCCAGTCTGTCACAGGGCTTACACTGAGAGAAAGAGTCATACACGCTCATATTCACACCTTTGGGTCTTTTTAGAATCACCAGTTAAATTAACAAGCATGTCTTTGGACTGCAGGACGGCACGGGGAGAAAATGAAAACGTCACACAGTTTTTTGCTGTGAGGCAACACTCCTACCCACTGCACACTGTGACTAAATTCTTCAACTTCTATTAGAGATTCTTTGAGTACCACATCTATCTTTTATAATGTCTCCTATACCAATTTAGTTCTTCGATGTAACAACGTAAGTTTCCTCTACTGTAAAACTCAGGCTACAATTCTGAGAAAAATGTATCTGACCACAAAATATTTCTGCAGAATGTTATAAACAAGAGTTTAATATTTCAAATTACAACTCAAACATGAGGATACTCCTACATAGCACAAGTCACACTGTGGGATAGAGACATAACATCTACTTGTAAATGGCTTTCAAAGGATGCTAGCAGCAGAAAAGAATTTGAGCCTTCCAGCCATGCATGCACACCCTGCAGAATCATGAAACACAATGGTTGTCCTTCATAAAGTGCTCTGTGTCAGAACCCAGAAAAAAAGTTATTCAGAACGCAGAGTTCTAGCTCTGCACAAGGACAGTCCATCCTTGGAGGACTACAGAAAGATATGAAATGACAACTTCAGGCCACTGAACACAGAGAAAATGTTGAAAGAAGCATAATGCAGCAGAGAATTACAGCCTCATATTAAGATTTGCTCTCTGTGAAAGGATCATTTTTAAAGTTCAGCTCCATCTGGTTATTACCTTCATTACTGCGTGAACCTTAGAATGGATCAACTTGATAGTTATTACACACTAACACCACAAAAATGCCACTTGTCTTGTTCTTATATCAAAACAACCCAATTCAGGCTGAAAACTTTCCCTTATGCGTCACAGTATCACATAAAGCCTCTGACCGACACGCATTATAATAACCCTATGGTGCTTCTGAACTGAACTATATTTACAGTTGATTCAACACGGCCTGTGTGATCTATAAGTCATGAGCTGAGAGCCCAGGGGAGAGTAAGGTCATTAAGAGGAAGGCTTTGCTTTCAACCAAAACACCATATCCATTCTCCTCACTGCAGGAGGCATTAATGGCTCTTGAGGTAGATTGGGGACCCACTGGAGAGCCACTAAAATGGCAAGAAACACAGTGATCCTGTGGTTTGTATATTAAACTTGTGACCTCAGGGTGCTACATCCACAAGGTTCCACTCCAGGGCCCACAGGTAATGATATATAACAGTTTGCTGAGAGAAGCATGTTTGTGAATAATGAGGTTTCTCTGGGGCTTCAATAAATGTTGATTTCATGCATGTGCAAAGGTGATGCTGTAACGGTGTTCAGGCAGGTGTTGATGCTGTTCCAATGCAGACTGTAGGTCTCTGTGCCCAAAGGGTCTCTGGAGCGGAGCCTACAGCTCTGCAGCGTTTTCAGCTTTGGACCGATACATCTAGATCTTACAGCACTCAGTGAATAAAATTCGAGTTTAATGTTTATATTGGCAGTGTCTTGCTATAAAACTCACTGTTACAGTTCAGATGTGGGTTAAAGTCCCTTTCAATGCAGCACTGCCATCTAGTGACTAAGTGAGGCCTAATGCAAAGAGACATTGTTTTCAAAATAGACCAAAGTCCTAATGGTTTTGTTAGTGTTGGTGCTGAAATGATTAGTCAGTTTATATTATTTGATTGCAAAAGCCCGCTGTCTGACATCTATTCTGTAATTAGTAGATGATATAGCGTTCTACCACTACGTCACTTAAATCCAATGTTCATAAAAGAGAAAAAAGTCTTAGAGAGTTGGCAACACTGCTGTAATACACAGAACTGCCACCCTGGACTTTTTTCTTAGAGAAGCAGAGATTACCCAGCAGACGTGCATGTCAAAATGTGAACGCCTGACTGAGTGAGAATGGATATTAAACTGTCTTTAGCCTGCCAGCTCCCTGCTACAAAGTCAGTGTGGTGTTCAGTTGAGGCCATATGAGAATAGAGCATTCGTGCTGCTTCCTGCAGACTCTATCCATGTAGCACGCTTATATGAAAAACACTCAGTATTGCCACTACATGTGAGAGAGGACAACTGTGGACAACAGTCTTACGAGCCTCTCGATGTTCATGCTAAAAGAAAAAAGATTAACTTCTAATAATAGTGAATTTAAAATTTAAACTTCAAATATTTAAAAGGACTTTAAAATCAAGCACTTAAAGGGGGTTTTTTTTCCTTTTGAAGTTGCGTAACTTTATTTGAAAATTTATTTTCGTAACAATCACACTGAAGGTCGGCTCTTTCAACCCAAATTGAAATCTTTCCTCAAACCTACCTGTGATGTTTTCCGCAGCCATAAAAGCCGATTGTGTGACTGCCAAAAACTGCAGGTCCTCCAGGAGGCATTTGAGGCTGACTCCAAAAGCGTGTCAGTCCCCAGACACTCCTGTGTTGAAATGTTCAACTTAACTGTTTTTAAAAAAAAATGTACGCATACACACACACACACACACACAGATAAAAAACTCTTTGGGCCTCTATGGATCATTTACTCCTTCAGAATAACTCTGAGGAGAGTGAATATTTCCACTCTTTATAACTACTTCAAACCAGGACACAGAACCTCTCCACTGTGTTAGTGCTTTTTGGAGCATTTTTAATGGATTATCTGATTTACATTATGACTCAATGTTGCACAGACCATCTAAGAAGTTTATGCTTTATTTTTGCTGAGTAAAATTCTAGTCAGTGGCCAATATGTGTGCCTATGTAGCTGACAACTAATCCCTTTTATAGAAGCTTCTTGTTACAAAACACCAAAATGCCAACTTCCAAGATCATATTCAGGGTTTATCTTTCATACCGTGATTACTCAGGCTGGAGAACCTACTGTAAATATAGAAGCAGTTTTTTAACCTTTATCCAAACAGCAACTTGGGAATTGATCAGTAGGGTAATTTAAAAGTTTGGGGGTTTTTTTAAGGATTATTGCACACTTTCCCTAAAAATCCACCTTGGCTTTCTGGTACTTTCAGAATATGCATACCTCTAGTCTACTCCATTAACTCTATCACTTTATTGTTTTTTAACTGAGTTTGGCTGCTTAGAACCGAGTTTATAATGACTTTCACAAGAAAGAAGTTATTCACAGAAAATACATTTTTTGCACCTTAGGCCATCTATACTCAAATATATCATTTGCCTTTACTTTTTAAACATTTAAGGGAAAATGCAAATGATGGATGAGATGCTTTTTTACTTTAAACACAACTATATCCCATGTGACCCCCTCCTCCTGTTGAAGTCAGCATCTGTGTTTTTGTGAGCATACCAACAAGTGCACTTGAGCATTAGACTCCAATAAGTACACTTTGAACTTAGATATGAGGTCAGCACTGCTGTATTAATTATCACAACCAAGAGGCGCTATGTAGTTGAAGGTTACGTGAGAGGCTGTAATCACTTTTCCTTGACTTGCAAAATCTTCTGAAAACCATTACCTCGGAGTTTGATAACGTCCTCGACTTTCCTCCCCAACCCTCCGTACGCACTCTGTGTTAGCAGATTAACTGCTCACCGATTAATTAGCAAAATTACCTCTGTGTGTGCCAATCGGTGTCTTATCAACCTTTGTCAGGCCTTAAACTGTAAATTAATTAATACTCCCTCTCTTGTCATTTCTTAATTACCTTAGTTCCAGCAGGAATTCTAGGAAATGGCTGTGTCAGCGGCCCATGCTTATTATGACTTTACTGCGAACTCATTGGTTCATTTGACAGGATATGAACACATGCCGCTCTCGTGCTTAAGAGGGGCTGACATGGCGGATGTTCAAACGAGGGCTTGATCTGAGGCAGAGCTCCTTAATCGTTTTGTTTTTGACGCTGAAGGTGACACTCGGCTATGTTTTTGACAAACTCTAAAAAACATGAGACACTGCAGCTTCTGGAGACACATCACAGAGAACGTCACATTTCAGATGAGCCTTTTTATTATTCGTCTTCTTTGAGTTTTAGATGTTGGACAGAACTTCTCAGCCGGCAATCACTGTGGGAAAAATATGAATGTTATATATCTGAATGTTTCCAAACATGTGAACATCTGGCAGTAAAGTTCCTCAAGTAGTCAAACCTCCATCTCCATCATACAGAAACATCTGGAGAAAATTTCATAAGATCCTGAAACGCTCTTAAGCTAATTAGAAATCCTGAGGCAGAGTCACTCAGCTGGCTGCGATTTTGAAAACACTCAGAACACCACATCTGTAGTGTTCTGGTGTACAGACATGTTCTCTGTTGTTTGTTATTGCATATATGTGCAAACCCATCATCTAAAAATAGCTTCTTTTTTTGCAGCTTTTTGGAATTAAGCTGCTCAGGATTTCATTGAGCTATGTGAGAGGATGAATATTATGGTGGTTAGAGTCAAGGTTACCATTTTGGTTTGGTAACATATCTGGAATAAAATTGTTCTCAGTTCCACAGATCATCTAAAATATAGCCCTTCACGCACATATTCATGTATATCTTGACAATGTGTGCTTCAACAAATATGTGTAGTCTACGAATTTAACCCCCATCTTACCTGCTGAGATGCACAGCAGTGGAAACGCACATCATTCAGGGTGGAGTCATCCAGACCATACTGGTATTCTTCCATCTTGGTCTCGATGCCACAAATCCCTCCATCAGGGCATTCCTCACTCCAGTGGCCGTACTCTCCCCATCCCATGCCGGGTCCCTCCAGCGTCGGATTACTGCTGCAGCGGAACCTGATGCTGTTGACGGCCGAGTCGTCCCCAAACAGACCCTGATGGGGTTCCACACGAATCTGGAAAGAGGTTAGCACGCCGCTAGGGCAGTACTGAGGCTGGGACCAGTCACCGAAGCTGGACAGGAACAGATTAAATAAGGGAAAATCAAGGGGGGTTAATAAGCTTGACTTTTAAACACCCAAAGAGATGTTTATGATTGTGGCAGAAGCAATGCTTTCATTTCCTCTCTGAACATAGTACAAAACTATTAGCCTGCAGCATCCTGCTGCTTGCAAGGTACCTGCTGTTGAAAGAAAGCACCTTAAACCATAAAACTTACAAAATATTACACAGACAGTGTGTACAGCTCCAACCTCAACATACTGATTATACCTCCTGAAATAAAACTTGTACAAATGAGGCCACTTTCCAGTAAGACACATTAAGTATTTGTTAGCTGTACCTACCTAATAATGGTAATCAGTCTGTTGTGAGACAGGTTCAGTGAGATCCTCACAACAGAGAGAATCCAAACTGCCAGTGATGGTGGCAATCAGAAATGTGACCACAGGGACCTATCCTTGATCTACTGCAGTTTATTTTTCTACATAAATGACTTAGCAGCACTTGAATATGCTTTTTCTGTTTGTTTTTGCTGATCACACAATTGTATGTGATCCATGTACGACCGGTTCAGCAAGTTCAGGGAAAAAACGAAATGCAGAAGGCACAAATTGTGAATGGACAAGGGAACAAAAGTAATGAGCAGCGTACACTTCCAATACTGGAAGCAACTAAGAAACAACAAAAGAAAAACTGACACTGAGATATGAAGGCTCATATTATACATGAAGACACACACCTGACAAACTAAAAACACAAATAAAGACAACAAATATAACAGGGACCAGAACACAAAAAATACATGAAAAACATGTCAGCCGGCACGTTCAGTCTGCTTCCAACCCTCTTTGATCAGCTCTCCTTCTTAACAATTTATTTTAAATGCAGATTTGACCATTTGCTTCTTCTTCTCCTCCTCTCTTGACTCTGTCTATTGCACAGTTTTAGCCTTAAATTGCACCCTTATTATTTTTGCTCTACAAATACCTTGGTTCATTTAAATTATCTGGCCCTAAAATTAAAATCAAACAAGTCTATTTAGATAGCATCAGTGCTGTCCGTATTGTTTCACCCATAAATCTGGCTGGCTGGCTTTCCTGTACACTTTCACTTGGAAAGACATTCAGTCTGTCCTCAAGTTAGAGATATATATGCCTCTATCTCACCCTAGCATCCTCCACTGCTAAACCTCTTTCAGTGCACCCATGAATCTTCTCTGAGACCTTCCTCTTTTCCTCCTGCCCGGCAGCTCCAAATTCATCACATTTTGCCAAATATATCCACTATCCCTCCTCATCACGAGTCCAAACCATCTCAGCGTCACCTTTCTAACTCTCCAAACTGCTCGACCTGAGCTGTCCCACTGATGTTCTCACTTATAATCTTGTCCATCCTGATCACTCCCAGTAGAAATCTTAACATCTTCAACTCTGCCATCTCCTGACTTTCTGTTAGTGCCACCATCTCCAAACCACAGATCACAGCAGGTCTCACTACCATCTTTAAACCTTCTGTTTCACTCTTGCTGCTCTCCTTCTGTCACAAATCATCGGTGACACTCGTCTCCACCCTGCCTGCACACTCTTCTTCACCTCTCTGGTGCATTGCCTGTTGCTTTGGATGGATGACCCCAGGTATTTAAACTCTATATCTACTCCTTGCAGCTTCACTGTTACACCTGTCTCCCTCTCTCATTCACACACATGTATTATTTCTACTGACTTTGATTCTTTTCTCTTCCACCTGCTCCCTATTCTCGATACAGATTACAATGTCATGTTTTATTATTATTATTACTATTATCTCACAAGTTAATCACATTTTTATTTTAATATGTTGTTTTGTTGCCCATCTGTTAGTAGAGGGTTTGTGGAGAGTTTTTTTTTTTTTATTTGTGATGCTTAAAAAACCCCCAAATGTTGCTCTTTTTAATATTTTACAATACAAACCTATTTCATTTCCTTTTATTTCCTTTTGCAAAATCCTCAAATACGTTCTACCTTTGTTATTTAATTTGTGTCTATTTATTTTGCACATTTAATCTTTATTGTGTATTGTATTGCATGTTTCTTTATTTCAAGGTATTTTTATTACTTGCAGCCTGATTTAAAGTATGTAGCACTTTGTAGCAAGAAAATTAAGTTAAATATATAAATAAACGTGTATTCCTGGTATAGAGAAGTACTGCAGACATAATGGAGGAAAATTGCTTTTAGATATGTTACGCCTAACCTTGACTAAGGCAACCCAAATTTTAATTTGTGGCTTGAATCTGACATTTAATGAGTAGATAATTAAGGCAAATATTAAAATTGATTGGACATTAGTGCCCTTGATGACTGCTTACTAGCCAGTGTGGGACTCAATGGTGTACAGGAAGTTGCGTTTTCCATCTTTTGCGCAGACAAGGCGGATCCCATTCAGAGCAGTGTCATCACCCCCGAACTGGTTAGACTCCACCTGAGAAAACAGAGGACGGTTCCCACAAGCAGAAACGATTTTCATCAGTCCAGTTTGTTATCTCCTTCTCGATAAAGCAGCTGATACATTGAGAATAAATGTTCAGGTCAGGTTACGCAACGCTTTCAGGTCCCACTTCCATCATTGCAGAGGAGTATCTGAAGTAGCAAGAGAACTCCAGTATCTAAACTGCATGCTGTTTAATACACAAAAAAGATTTAGGCTTTAATCGTCTAAACTAGAATCATACAAGGAAGAAATCATCAGGACAGGATGGAGGGGATGAACAATTACATGTATAGTAAATATGATCTGTGAACCAAAATTTGATTTTCAATTACAAACTTATCCTCAGAATAAGATCTTTTTTTTTTCATTACATTTGATAAAATCAAGACAATAAACTAAAGGCCCATTAAAAGTAATCAAGTGAAATGAATAAACCAGTAACAGGAACAACAAAAGAACGATGAGCAATAATCCAGAAAACAAACATCTAAAATAAATAAAGTATCATAAATTGAAGCATGGAAGTGAAATCAGTTCTTCTCTGCAGAGTAATGCTAAAATGATGAGACAACCCCCTCCTCCAAAAAACCTGCTGAAGTGTAAACAACAATGTGTACCAAAAATATAATAATGGCTACGATATCCTGATCTTCACTAGAAAAAAAATGATGAGGGTTTTTTTGGGGGGTGGGCTGTTTTTCATTTTGTGTATTTATATTTAATATTCATACTTGCTGGGTTAGCAAAATAAGTGAAATGTGAAATTGCTGGAACTGTAAAACCATCAGATAAGGCATTCGTTTGCCTTATCGGGGGCAGTAGATGCATTTTTAATCAAAGTTAAGTTCATAGCATTTTTCAAAGATGTTGTTTTACCCTGACACTGAATCCAACAGCAAAGAAATTCTCTGGGCACATCTCTGGCCAGGTCCAGTTTCCAAACCTCTCTCCGTTGCTCACAGTAAGCAGAGAGTTGTACTGCCTGCTGTTGAAAGCCACTCCAGCTCGCTGCAAGAAGTTCTTCGGCTCCTCGCAGAACCCAGCGGACAGCACGGCCAGCACGGCCACAACGGCGAGGAGGCTCGTCATACTGACAGCAGTGAGTCGGTGTTTCACTCTGAAAGGCCAGCTAACAAGTGAAAGGGGCTTCGGGCTCAGAGCTCTTATAGCTTCCCTGTTGATTCTGAAATACACCACTTGCAGCAGGATGAATCATTTACAGAGGAACATTACAGAGTGATGTGGGAATAAACAGCTGGTGTTGGAACAAGAAAAGATTTCGATTTTAGTGACGTTCAGAGAGATGAAGTCTCTGTCTTTTAGCTTTTAGGAACAGAAACTCTATAAAGACATATCTCTGTATAATCACCTTTCCACTTATTAATTCTTAAAGGTGATCTTGCGAAAACTAAAACTGTTAAATACTATTCCTAACAAATATAGACTGTAGAGTTTGTTTGACACAACACTATCAAATCCACCAAAATAATAACCAGGTTCCCATAATTAGACTCTTTCTGATGCATTTGATTTTGGAAAGGGCTTTTAAACATCCACAAACTACAAATTTAAAAAAAAAAAAAAAAAAGAAAACAGGA
>VUQR01036781.1:0-21467 GCA_015108515.1 Hemichromis elongatus
CTCAATAAACTCATCCGTAAGGCCAGTAATGTTGTGGGGATGGAGCTGGACTCCCTTAAGGTGGTGTCGGAGAGGCGGATGTTGTCCAAGATAAAGACAATGTTTGATAATACCTCCCACCCACTCCATGACATGCTGGTCAGCCACAGGAGCACGTTCAGTGAGAGACTGAGGTTACCGAAAAGCACCACTGAACGACACAGGAAATCATTCCTGCCTGTGGCCACCTCCCTGTACAATTCATCCACTTAGCACAGTCTTCTGATACACCTGTTTTGCACATGTTCTTCCTTCTTCCTTTCTTCAGCTATTTATTAAGATGTTGAGTATATGTACATATGTATATGGATGTATATATTGTGGTTATTTCTTTAGTGTATTGTCTGTCTTGTTAATGTCTGGAGCACTGTAACCTAAATAATTTTCCCTGGGGATCAATAAAGTATTCTGATTCTGATTCTGAAATGTGTGGAACGTTGAGGAAAACCAAGAGTTTGAACAGCTTTGTAGGATTTTCCTTCTGCTGCTACAAGGCGCTGGTTTTGACTACTGAATTTCAGGTCTTCACAATTGTATTCACTAACTTCTGAAACAGCCTGCTTTTCTAAATTCACTCGCATTGAGCATTTGGCAGTCTAAATGCAGAATTTGAATGGAGTTTTCATTTGCTTACTTGCTCATTTGTGTTAATTTGTAAACATAACACAGTTGACCTGTATCAATTTATGTACTTTATAAGAGTGAGCACCTGCACATTCATTTGTACACTGTGTGTACACAGCACTTAATATAGTGTGCAATACAAACGTCTGCTCACACTCGTGCCCGGCACGTCCGCCTCTAGATCGTCTTCCAGCTCTGACTGCCACCGCGTTTGTCCTCGTCATTTCTTTTGAACATATGAACCACATTGAATTGCTGTTCCCTGTGCAGGCTTTTCTACTTTATTTTAAATTTCTGCTTGTCTATCTAAAGCTGTTAGTTAACACTCGTGTGTGTGTGTGTGCACGTGTGCATGCCTCTATGTGCATGGAGCACCAAACTCTCACCTGCTATGAATAATTGATCTGTTGAATCTAGGGCGCATGAGGTTTGTATGCAAGAAGGCAGCTGCTGCAGCAGGAAGGTACCTTACAGTTTGTTTTAAAAGAAACATGTAAGGGCTACCAGGATGTTGAGATTAGTGAACTAGAAAATGGCACTGTTGTCTGTAGACATTGATCTATACTGACCTGATGGCTCCAAAGCAGAGCTATGCAACTTCTAAATCATTAATCCGAAGGAAAAAGAAAAATGCTTGTGGCATGTACTGTAGCTGGTATGGGCTATGCAAAAATATAAAAGAAGAGCTTTAGTCATATCTATATGTATCAGCATGCTGCAATCAATCACAACATTTGTCACAATGTACCCTATATTTATAAAAAGCAACACAAAAACCATTTGATAGGTAAAAACAATCTGAGCATTTGTTCGGTAAACACGAAATGATTCCCGTTAGTGTGACATTATTAAGCCAAGCAGTAAACTCACATTACCTGTGCTCAGATTATAGTCTTTCAGCTGACAGGTATGTGAAATGAAGGGCAGTTTGGTGTAAAACTCCAATCAGATTGAGGCAAATTGTAGGGTACATCACCGTGCTATTAGACTGATTGGAATGTTTTAAATAATAGATTTTTATATTTTGTGTTGCTGTTTGAATTTGAAAATGAGAAAGAAATCGCTTTTACTTTTGGCCCACACTGGTCATTCCGCTCTGCTTTTCTAAGCACTGTGTTAATTTATTAACTCCACAGGGAAATTTCAATACTTTGCATTCCCCTTCTAGAGAAACATCAAAGCACAGGGTCAGTTAAAGAGCATCAGCCCTGGAGCTGGTAATGATTCAATGCCTTGTTCAGTTTCTTCATTGGGGAGATGCTTGCTGACACAAGGCTTGTAAGCAAGTCTTCCGGTACATAGAGTAACTGCAAGTCCTGTAGACATGTTTTCCCATGTGCACTGGCACTCTTTAAAAACAACCTCCCACTTCTCACATTACTTTCTTAAATTAGATAGAGTCGGCAGATTAACTTATTGTTCGAGACCCTTTTGTCATTTGCTCGTTCTCCATCTGCCGGCTCACTGTCACGCAGTATCACTGCAGCTGAGTTGTCACTCTGACAAAGACATGCAATGATTGGCTATGCTGCACTCTGTCACTGACATACATGCGCATGATTGAACAAGACACAGCAACTGGACCAGCCAGGCTGACTGACATCTATCCAGTCAGCTGTTAGAAGCTATAAAGTCAGCAAAAAACTCTGCAAAGAATTATTAAGTGTGTGGCACAGGAAACTGGAAGTAGTGTGGAGAGCCTGTGAGGGCTAAGCTTTAATTGCTTGGTGCATTTATTTTAAAAAACTATTTTATCTATTTGTTTAATCAAAGAGAAATCCTCATTTAAATTAATTGAGATCCACTCTTCCGACTCAAAATATACTCGCGATAATTCAAGAAAATTTGCAATAATGATATTTAAGAGAATGTTTTATCAGTGATTGCAGCTTGCAGCCTGCAGCATTGATTAGTGCAAACAAAAGAAGGACACTTTCCATCCTTCTTTTCCAATGAGCTGCTGTCATTGATGACAGACTACCCTTTTCAAAATGTGAGTCTATTTCTACGATTTGCCAGCAGCAGCATTATTGTGCAATAATAGTGATACAGCATTTATACAGTGACACAGCATAAGTCAAAAAACAAAAATAGCCTAGGTTGTTTTTTTTAGTCGAAATGTTAAGTAAACACATAACTCCTTAAGACTCTAGTTTAATGATGACAGAAGTCACTTAACATAGTTGCACAATATTGACACATAATAAAACTAAGAAATGATACATGTTTTGTTTTTAACCAGCTGCTTAAAGGTCACCTTTATTACCATGTAACTATTTCAGTAATTTGCATCAACCTGCTTATTTCTCCAGCAAAGTTAATAATTTGTTTACTCTAGGGTCGTGCATAACCAGCTGTTAGTATCTCCTCAACTGCCTTCTCAGCGCTGTGTTTTATCCTCAAATGGTGAAGTAAGTTTGTTGTTTCCACCTTAAGCAGGAATAGATTGCTTGCATATTTTGCAAAGTACTACACTTTCTTCTGGGAAGCTCAATTTTCAGGTACTAAATCCTTATTAGAGTCTGACATGTGGTTCTCGATCGCGGACATTCCTGGGCATGTGTAGTTCAGCGTGGAGCGCCATGGAACAGAAGTACATAACATCACTGTATCACTAATAATGCTTTAGTTACGTGTGTTAATTTGCCTTTGGGAAAAATATTAGTGTGAAAAAAACCTTGACTGATTTAAGTTTGGCTTTTCTCACAATTAAGACCCTCTTCTTGCATGTCCAGACAACATCCAGCACAACTGCTTCCCCAGGCCAGATGTTTATGAGAATGTCACTTTTAAATGTCAGATTGGTCAAATTTAACTCCGGTAATGCTGTTGATTTGTATTTATCTTTTTCCCACTGGCATTCATGTAGTATTACTTTCTGATCTTCTTTTAATCAGCCATTATATTATCCTAAATTTGTCAGGGCTTTTTATGACTATTTTAGCTGATGAAAATAACATAAGGTATAGGAATTACTACTTTTAGTAAACAAAAATATTAAATTCAGGTCACTTGAATTTCATTTATATGGCACCAAATCACAACAACAGTTGTCTCAAGGCGCTGTTATATTATTTATTGTGTTATTAATAAAAACAAATTCCATATGGCTTATTTACACATATTGTCTCTTTATGTGTCATTGAGTAAAGTTTTGTTGTCTTATTACCAGTAAAAGCAACGGTGCGATGTTTTTTGGCTTTGGATTTTTGGTAATACTAGCTAACAGCACTGTTTATGACAACATGGTAAAGAAAGCTTTAATAAACCTTCAAATTAATTAAAAAGGTCTTCTTCTCTGGGACCTCATATGTACAGCTGTATTTTCTTTCAGAAATAAAATTTCAGTATCTTGTGAAATGAGACTGGAGAGATATAAATATCCATTCATATCCATTTATATTGCGAACCAGACTGTAAAGATTTCTCTACATTTGTAGAGTTAGAGCCTGTAAACACCTCTGAGAGCCAATATAAAGGATAATTATTAGCCACTCCACCAATGGGAATTGCGCTATAAATGCTTTCTATCACTTTAATAGAACTACAGTATATAAAAAACATATGGATATGCTTTGGATGATTTATATAGGTTTGGCAGAACCATTAATTTAGTTTGGGCAGTGCAGTGCAATAACGCCACGGGGAGCGCAATATATTTGAATCATTTTGCTTTGTGCTGTCGTGATAAATGAAAGTAGTTGGTGGCTGATAGTGTTGCTGTCAACAGTCGTGATTTTTGGCTAGTGTGCCTGTGTAAGAATACGCATAGATGGTGTGTAAGTGCTGTATGCATGCATAAGTGTGTGTATGCATTTGCAGCTGTGCACACATGCATGATTTGTGGCATCAGCGGATTTTTAAGTCAATAATCTGAAGGTGTGAAGTGTAAAAGAGCAGCAGGTACAGATGCTGTTTAGAGTCCGAGCGGAATGAACTCTTAAGTCAGTTAATTAACATGTTGGTATTGAACATCTGCAGATAGCTCAGCCATCAGCATTACTCCTCTTTGCCTGTCTTCTTCAGCATCTCTAAATTCTGTCTTTGAAATATATGAGCTTTATATACTCGAACACTCTCCACAAATCTTTTCCATTAGTCTATACATGCGCTGTAAGATGTCACTTGTTTAGAGGAGTTATTTTTAGGCCCTGTGAAGTGAGAAACACTGCTGTCACTCACACAATGTCTGCCTACTTTATGTTTAACTTCCCTCTGGTTTGTCTGCTCCTTTTTTATGTGCTGGTGTGCTGTGTAGCGTCTAACCAACAAAATCCTCAGTTGCAATTGTCTGCAGCAGGGAGTGAGAGAGGCCTCTGTCATTGTTTTATAGATCTATCAAGGGCCACACAACTGACCTGCCAGTACTGTTAAGAATACCAAACAGCCATAATATAGCACTTGGCAAGTTATAAATATCAGTCAAGTGGGAAATACAATGGTCTGTATAACCCTGACATAACTTGGCAGCTTGTGCCAGCCTGCTATGTGACTGGGCTTCAGCTCTCACCTGCTCTCTATACTTTTACTGTTCTTCTCTCTTGGCAGGGATTTAATCAGAAACATGAAGCCATTCTGTCCCTTGAAAAGAAGCCAAACAGACAGAAGAGTGATCAAATTATAATTAATGTGCAGGAAGTGGTCACACTGTGGAAGACTGTTGACAGCTTACAGCTTCACAGCACACACTGTGCTGATATGCATGGAACAAATCACAGGAATAAAACATGGAAAAGAACAACCAAATGTAAATCAACAGCTAGAACCCCGCTGGTCTGAAAAACAACTTGTGGAATTTAACGTGGTCCTCTGAATATATCATAAAGATCCCGACTATCATAAAGTCTCATTATATGAAGTGATGAGGTGGATTAAGGTAAAAACTAATTGATTTCCTGCATAAAATCATATGCAGTTAATATTCTCCTCACACAGAGACAGGAAAAGATCCCTCAGTTTGTTGATACCTCTCCACTAGAAGAATATCAAGGCGATACTCTGTATTTAAAAAAAAAATAAAAAAATTATATTCTGCTGCATTTCTAAAAGTTCTGCAGCATTGTCACTGTTCTCACCCATTTTTATTTCATTCACCAGAAGAATAGTCGTGCAACCTTATGAGGCAATATTGCCTGCAGTGGGGTCGGGAAATGGCAAATGAGACTAAATCTATAACATTTTGCAGTCAACTGTAAAATAGAGAAAAAAAACAAATATTCCCCGGCAAGTGTTGTCGGTCACAGCTGTTGGCAGGGGTGTTCATGTGTGAGTTTGCTGTTCAGTCAGAGAATAATGGCAGTAATCAGTGCTTTTAACAAGTCAACAGAGAAATACTTTAAAAATGCTAATGAGAAAGAGCTTGAGTGAAAGTATAATTTTTGTGCCATTACGGTTGTTTCTTTTTCCTTGAACAGTAAATACTTGCATGTGTGCTTTTGTTCCAACTTTGCTAATTAAAATAAATATGCAATCACTGACCCACACTGAAAATGTCACGAGCTGACGTTCTATGCACGGTATTAGTCTGCTTGCTATGAAAGGCTCATATAAGTTAACATGAACAGAAAACGACTGAATGCAAAACACAATTTAAAGAGTTCAAGTTTCACTGCGGCCTTGTTTCTTAAGAGTCTTGTTAAAATTGTTTAATGTTTGCAAGTCAAACCATCTAGGAAACACTCACACACATATATATAAGAAGATGTGATCATTTATTCAACAGTCCAGTGCACTGACTTATAATTATTGACCACTGTATGCATGACCATGATTGCAAACATGTTTTGAGTGCTAAGTGAACTGAGACATTATTTAGAACCAGCCAATAGTAGAAGCAAAAACACCAGAGAGCTTATCAGGGTCTTTGGAGAGACACAGGAAATTGAGTTTGTCCAGTCTAATGATGGGCAGAGTCTCACGGCTTTACAGACGTACCATTTCTCTCCTATTAGCAAAGATGTGTTATTCATGAGGGCAAAGCTAGTGTGAACTACGTTTCATTGATATTCTACACAGTCGCTTCTCATTGTCTGGCAAGGGAGCCGTGCCATTCCGTTTTATTCATTTATTTATCTTTTTCTATTTCTACACCCCCGAAGAAAAAAAGGAACCTAGTGATGACGACGGTCAGGGGGTCAAAAGTGATTGTCTCTACAACGAGCTATTGATACCTTCTCTCATCAGCGGGAAACTTTATGGGAAGACTGGAAGGTGAAAGACTTGCGATGCGAAGTGAAGTGTTAATAGACGGGCCAGACTCCCACCAGAAATAGCTGTGCTTTTTCCTTTTCCAAAAACACATTATCTCTCTTTCAGAGCCTCGCCTTTATTCTGCCAAATTCCAATAGGCACTATTGGCATATATATGCACTGTGATGCCCAAAAGCTATTTATATAATACAATTTGAGCCGAAAGGCTTATTGTGTGAGCACACAATGCAGTTATGATAAACACTAATTTTTTTACATTTAACGTCAGCATTCCCACATAATGCCTATTTGTTCCTCTGTGCTGAAAACCAGTTTCCCTATTGAAAAGCTTTATAAGCAAGAGGAATTCAGCCTTTTATGCTTGTCATGCTGACATGAGCTGCCATGTCACTGAACCGGGTACATGTGTTATGTGATGTGGCATTGTGTGAATCAGTCCCTGTGTGCAATTATATTTCCATCTGTATTTCACATAACGTTTAGTGGCACAAGTACAATGTAGAGATCAGTGAGCTGGCAGGTATTAAAGTCTCCAGTGGAAATAGTGGAGATGCATGTTACGGCAGCTGCAAAACAAAGCACAAATGCCCTGAGCATGGCTGGAAACAATGAAAAAGGTGTTTGGAGCTCCCCAGAGCCTAAATATGCATGGAGAAGAGATTATGTCAGATTGTTTCACCATCAAAAGGGCATCCACATTATACAGTATGTTCATGTAATTTAAAGCCTCATCTGGGCTGACGTTAAAACATTTTATTCATAGGGGGAGGAATAAACATTGCACCTTTTTCTCGGCAAAGTGGTGAAGAAATAAAGAAACATCCATTTTAGGGGAACAAATTTAGCAGAGTAAAGAATCTATTACTTTGTCCTGACAAGCTGAGGAGAGTGAGAGGCGAGGAGGCGCATCCTTATGTGTCCAACATGATTAGCAGATTACTGATTCAAATTGTCTCCCTATCAAGGCAGCATCTACATTCTCATCCCCTCGCTTTTCCCGTGTATCAGACTTATCACTGTCTTTGGCCTGCTCAGATAATTCAGCTGACGACATGCATGAAGTAAGGTGTTAATGGAAATAGTTTAAGGCCTCGGAAAATAGTTATTTGAGTGATAAGATCGGTTTTATGAAAAATAGAATCTCTTGGATGAATTCCTGCAGCGAGCCAAGTGAAATAAGTATCTAATCCGAGAACGAATATAAAAGCATTAGAAGGATGACATTTGTTTTATTGTGTGCGTTCTTCCTCAAAATGTGTCTTCCGTAAAGGTCAATGTACTAATAAAATGTGACACCCATACCAAATGAAATGATTAGAAAGCCGCATCTCAAGTTTGCGGTTGTTCCTGCGTAATGCAAATTTTCCGGAAAGCGTGGCTGGAGAGTTACTGTGTCTTGTCTTATTTGCCTGATAAATAAAGCAAAGCTTTATGTTCCCAATGGTAATGCAAAACATTTTCACCTATTTACTCAGTCAGCGGGTGCCACGCTTGATACATGGTCCCAGAAATGGAAAGTAGAGAGGAAAAAATTGAGGTATAGAGAAGCACCTGCAGAGTGACAAATTAGTGGAACAGTTCTCTTGTTTGTTATTGATTGTGTTAAAAATCTGGTAGCTTTGATGCAGGTCATGACAGTAACATCAGAAGTCTAAATAAAGATAAGGTTTGTTGAAGTTCTCTCACGGCATGTCTCGGTCTCTAAAATTATATTCATCTGTATACCAGCATAGAGAAACACGCTCTTACACTCAACCTTTTGACTGTGTTCAACTGTGAAGAATCACCTCATTTAGTGAGCACATTTCTGGTTCAGGAGGATGCATGCATTTCCATTGTTGCCCAGTGGCAGGGCTTAACAAATAGGATTAGATCCGTGCCCGAGAGAGCACACTTGTGTTCAGGTGACACACCGCTCCATGCTTCGGCTCTGCAACTAGACACAGAGAATTACTGTTAAAGGTCAGTGGAGTCAGACGCTGAATGTCACAGCTTAGCCACAGTTTGGCAAAAAAATACATTGAGATAAATAGCCCCGTCTCTTGGTGGAGAGTAATTCTGCCCCTGAATTTCCAGCATAAAAGACCCAGGATTATAGGGTGAGTTAAAAGGCAACAGAGGCATATCGATTAGAGGCAGTGAATCACAGCTCCACTATGCTGTGAATAATAAACTGGGTAGAAGACAGCCAAGGGTTTTCAGATGGAACCTTCATGACAGGCTGTGAGTTGTGCTCATTTTAGATGAGACCGTGGATAAGTCACATCTCCCATCTCAAGGATTGCAGGAATCATGTCACTGATCAGAAAACGCTTCAGAGTAGCTTACTACAAGTTTAAATAAGCATTCTACACCCCATTTAACAACACAAACTGACTGATCACAGCCTGCCTTCCCTGCAAAGAAGTGCCAGTGGACTCAGCAAGGGAAGTGGACTCTTGATACCATATCTCCCAAAGGTGGGAGAGAATTGGAAAGCGTCATTTCTGAAATAGCTGCATGTGTGTCGAATCAGAGAAGTGTTGCACCAGAGATTCAGTCAGCTTCACTGAGGCATCTTGTGACTCAGTGGAGCAGGTGTTATTGTTTGCTGTCTTTAATAGACTCCTCATTGCGGGCCTAAACAAACTTATTTGATTTGGACTGCAAACTGTGAGCGAGAAGATCCATATGCGTACACACTCGGTGCCATGATTGAAGCAATCAGAGAGCTGATGTAAGTGCAGTGTTAAACCGAAGCACATAATGGACTTAGGATGAGCTACGCATGTCCTTGACTGGAACAGAAACAGATGATGAAACAGTGGCAAAATCACAGATTCTGTGTTTTATCCTCACCTGTGTTGTATAACTTCAATATGATGCAAATTTTTACCCAGAGAAGTGGTGTGGATGTAGAGATAGCCATGTTTGTCTGTTTGAATGACCAGCCTACAGATTTCCAGCCATTTACTGTCAAATACCAGGTCTACAAATGGGATGGGTTGTTCTACAGATATATTAAAGGTCCAAACAGGACCTTTGCTGCCTTGCTGAAAAATATAATGTGATTACAGTATTGCATTACTTTGTAATGGTTTACACCTGACGCTGATGGTTTTATATGCAGTATTTGAACTTTTTAAGTACTGAACTGAATACAGATGCTCTAAATCAGAAGTTGAAGTTATTTATTTTTTTTCTTGTTGTCCTTCTTTGTATGTGTGTGTGTTCTCACTGCAGGCTGTGGACTGGAGTTCCTGCTGGTTCTCTGTGGGCTTGAGTTGTCTTGGTCCTGCCCCCGCCACTGTATCTGCTACAGTGCACCAAGCACCGTCTCCTGTCAAGCCCACAACTTCCTGTCGGTACCTGATGGAATTCCTCCCAACAGCGAGCGCATCTTCTTACAGAACAACAAGATCCATCGCTTACTACGGGGACACTTCAGCGCCAACACCGTCACTCTTTGGATCTACTCCAACAACATCACGTACATTGAGCCATCAACCTTTCATGGCTTCACATTGCTGGAGGAGCTGGATCTAGGAGATAACCGCCACTTGCGGTCCTTGGCTGAAGACACTTTTCGTGGGCTGAGTCGGCTCAACGCTCTTCACTTGTACCGCTGTGGACTGAGTTCACTTCCAAATAACATTTTTCAAGGCCTCAGAAATCTACAGTATCTCTACTTGCAGGTATACTTCGTGCACAATTTGTCTTTACTGTGTTGATTTCCTTATCAGTAAGACTACTTATGCTGTTCATTTTATATAAATGCACTCAAACATAACCCACACAGAGTAATTATGCTGTACCAAGTTACAGTGACTTTGATGCATCAACTAAATGGCAAGCTAATCTTGTATTGTTAGGTTTAAGAATCCTCTAATTGAGTAAACGTGAGCTTATTCTCTGAGACACTTGAATTTGAAAAGACGATAACAGATTGAGCAGTAGTTTATTGATGAAACGTGTTAATAAAGATTTGTATTTCCATGTATCTCCCCAGGACAATCACCTGAAGTACCTGCAGGATGACACATTTATGGATCTCCACAACCTGAGCCACTTATTCCTGCATGGAAACCGTTTGTGGAGCCTTAATCAGAACACCTTCAGAGGTCTGCGAGCCTTGGACCGTTTGCTTCTGCACCAAAACCAGATAGAGTGGGTTGACCGTTTGGCCTTCCATGACCTAAAACGCCTCACCACCCTCTACCTGTTTAACAACTCCCTGATAGAGCTGTCTGGACAGTGCCTAGACACGCTGCCTGCCCTGGAATACCTACGTCTTAATGACAATCCTTGGTCATGTGACTGCAAGGCCCTGTCATTATGGGAGTGGTTAAAACGATTCAGAGGTTCAACATCTTCCGTTGGTTGCCAGTCACCAGTTGATATGGTTGGGAAAGACCTCAAGGAGCTACGAAAGGAGGACTTCCCCAACTGTTCACCAACTGTGCCAAGCTCAGAGTCCAGGGCCCAGACTAACAATTTATCTGGGACAGTCAATCCATCTATGAATCGTGGAGTAGTACTGGGAGCCGGAGGGCAGACCAACATAGTGCATCCGTCAAGGCCTGGCCGTTCTCGAAACTGCACAAAGCCTCGTAACAGGGGGAGCAAAGGGAAAGGTGACAACGAGGTTCACCATTCAAAGGAGGTCATGGCAGACAAAGAAGATTCCTCCCCAGATTTCACAGAGGGGGGAAAGCATGACCACACATCCCCAGATGGCACAGTCACAAGAAGAAAGCACAAGTGTACTCCCCGGACCACTGTTCGCCCCCCTAGTGGGGTTCAACAAGCCAACAATAGGGCGACCTTATCCCAGTCTTTTCTACACGCCAACGCCCTCTTTGTGGCCTTGATAGTGACAAATACTGATTACATTCTTCGCTGACCTTCAGACGGTTTAGGCAATGCTAATCACAAAAAATAAGTCCTCAGATCCTCTCTTGCTCCTGCACTACAAAGGCCTGAGTGTCTTTTTATGTATGTGTGTGAATTGATTATATGTGTAAATGTAGTGTAGGGAGCTTACCTGTTCAAACTGAAACAGGTATCAAAGCATCAAACATCAACAAGAGCAAAACTCACAGCACAAAAATGGGAGAGACTGACAATGATAGGTGACATGACAGGTAAATGCAGACCAAGCTTGCACTGCCAACGCCAATATGAGTTAATCACTGTACGTATTTGTGTCTTATATGTTTTAAGTTTTCTTTTAAGTTAGCGGCAGTTCCGATAACCAAAATTTGGTGAAAAGAGAACAAAGAATAAGAGATGGTGGAGCTTGCAGGGTAAAACTTGTTAGCTAGTTGGCTCTGAAATGGATAAGACAGGTCTTCAAGTGCCCCATTGAGCTTTATGTTTGAGTATAAATGCGAAGGCAATGAACCTGTAAAGCCTCCAGTGTAAGTTTTATCTTACTCTCATCCCATCTGACAAATGTGTTTTTCTGTTGCATCCTTCGCTAACAACAGGTCCAAACAATTCGATGTGTTTCTCATAAACAAAGAGGTAAAGTGTTAGCATGGCAATAAATTGTGAGTCGATATGAAACACAGGGATTTGCCATTCTCACTACCGAGTGAAAATCTATAGCCACAGATGTTTTTATGGCCATAAAAAGAGCAACCAGTAAGCTCATACACAATATGAAGCCGTAACAAATTCTAACAACTTCTCTCTACATAATGCTGTTTTTTTTTCCAGGTACTATACCTTCTGCCTAATAGCATTTCTACAAAACTCTTTCTGACACCTTTGTTTACACCACTTCTCTCTTTTTGTGCAACTGAAGACTAAGCTGCTAATTGTTTCAAGATGATGAGGACTGCCATACGCTATTTTCATTCGCTTGGAAAGCACTGCGTGTCTCTGGGAGATCAAGCTGTGAATAATGAAGAGTTTGTCTATATCTTGTCTCAGATGTTGTTCATTTTATTTTATTTTTTCCTAAGACACGAAAAGGACCTAGAAATGGATCCCCGCTACAGGGCCCACAGGAGCCTTTCAGTTTAAGGGTCAAATGGGGGCTTCTCTGTTTCCCAGTAAGGATGTGTTGAATGACCCCTCTGAAGTGAGGACATCCTTGCCTCACTGAGAATATGAGGAACACATTTTTTCGGAATCAGTTATCTTCAAAGGGACACAGCAACACAACTCTGGAGAAAAAAATGTGTGCTTACATTAAACGACTCTTGCGATCAATAAGT
Organism: Hemichromis elongatus; assembly: GCA_015108515.1. Lineage (NCBI taxonomy): Eukaryota > Metazoa > Chordata > Actinopteri > Cichliformes > Cichlidae > Hemichromis > Hemichromis elongatus. Next base: position 13,077 of record VUQR01036781.1, read on the forward strand.
GTTTAAAAAGAACAATTTGAATGGAGCATGGCGAAACTGGGCTCATGCGGTGAGAATTATCCCTCTTTATTAACTGACGCAATTGTTCATGGATGTAGGATCTAAGAGCAAGACAATCGCGTCTGAAGTAATAAGAGGACGGAGTAAAACGCAGAGTGGAGATGGACAATTACAGGACATGCTGTACCGCTGGAGCTGTTGTGCCTGCCTAAAAAAGTACTGATAAGACAGTGTCCATATCAGTAATGTGAACTGTACCAGTAACAATGGAGACGGGAGGACTTCTCGCAGTTCTGATATTAATCATTTACTGTATTACTATGATGAAAAAAAAAAAACAATATCAGTGACATCAATGATGATAACAGGGTTTCTCCCTCCTCCTGTCAGGCGGAGTATTTACATTTTTTAATTTTCTGGTGACTTGTTTATTTTTCATGGTATATTTTTAGAACCTCTTATTTGTTAATGCACAATTCCTCACCTCCTATTTCTTGTTCTGCTGTATGTCTATTAATCATTCTTTTTCTTTCTTTCTTTGCCATGATTAAATCGTTCAGTAAGTTATCATCAAAGAACAACAGTACAAAAATGTTTATAAAGATATTAAAATCTATATCTTCTTATGTCTACCTCTGCAGTCTGCGCCTGTTTATTTATTGGCAGTTAAGACTTGGATGAAGTTAGTTTTATGCTTAACCCCCTTTCTTGGCTTTTTCCTTTTAATTTGTTTAAAGCAGAAATTGATTGTGTCAGCAAATTTAGCGTTTTCCTCACCCCACTTACCCCTCTGTCTATGCTGCGCTTTGCAGTGTGTCTTCCTTAATCAGGCACTACTGGCTAAACTATAGCTTCCGTTAACTACTAGCTTTCTTCTGTCTGTAAACATTAATGATTAATATACAGTGTATGAATGTGCAGAATAAATGTTAAACTGTTATAGGATTGACAGGTAGAAGGGTGTGGACTAACTTTCCGACAAACGGGAAAAAAAGAAAAATTTTGATATGACATTCAGACTGTAATGCAATAGACTACAGTTCAATAAATCATATCAGAGCATTAGGGATATTAATGAATGTGTCTCGTGGAATCTGTAGCTATTCCTGGTTATCATTATTATTAATAGGCCTATAGAATAGAGCTTCTATTTCCTCTCTAAATTCCTCTCACTGTTATAGAAATTGATCCACAAGTGAGTAAATTTAACTTTTTTCTGTTAAATGATAAATGAGCGCAGAATGAGTGGTTGTATTCACGGATGAGAGCATTGTACAATTATATTTAAATTAATAGCAGGTCTGGTGTCTGGTTTTTGATACTCTTTTACCTTCCACTTCCACCACTTGTAACCTTCAGCTAATTTGAGCACCCACACATACTTAATAAGTACTCCTACTCTGCATATTATAGTGAGTTTAATTCATTTAAAAAAATCCATCTACATTTTGGTTTTATAAACAAGTTGCCAAAACAGTGAAATTAGATAAAGAAATTTGATTAATGGAGGTACACCAGATTTTAATCACACACAAAATCATGCACAATTTCTGGTTTTGAAGATGACATAAGAAGCAAAGTTATTATTAATCATCTAAATGTTCTCTTTAAATGAAACCAGAAGCATCCTGATGGACATTGTGCATTTTCTGGACTCTAAGTCAAATTAAATGATAACAATCAAGTAGAAATTCGGCCAGATTCATTTTCTGTTTTCCATATTCGTGTTTGAATGAACTAAACATGGTGAAAGATAAGCAGGAAAAATTTGAATATGAGGGCTCCCTCTTTTCATTTGGAACTCTTGTTGAAGCCAATGGGCTGTGGACTGTCTAATAAGCTGCTTCTCATGCACACAAACAGCCACTAATGTTTAATTTGGTGATCAGACTAAAGAGAATTAAGCAAAGATGTGTAGTTGTTTTACTACCTGCTGTGCTTTTTGCTTTGTTAATGGGAACATTTCACATTTTATAAACATTGTGTTGTAGCTTGTAACTGACTACGAGTTTGAAAAAGGACAAGCTTGATATGGAAGCTGAATTTTCTCTTAAAATATCTGAAAATAGATTTCTCCTTAAAAGTAGACTGTTAAATATTTTCTGGTAAATTAGTATTTGTAAAAGTGGGATTTTATTCTTCACTCTTCACCTTTTTAGATGTTTCAATTGGTCTGAACCACATGTACAATTCTTCATAATTCAAATTTGGACACATAATAAAACTAAAGTTGAGCACCCAGAGTGACACAGGTAGCATTTACCAAAACTTTAGGGAAAATGTTACCAGCTCTCAAGGCCACAAGGCTTGAAATGCTAGCAGGTTTGTTCAGCTGTCTAAAGTAAACTAGTAAAATTGAAACTTCTCAACTTTTTGCCTCAAGGTATGTGCAAATGCCACCTATTGACCTATTGGATATTAGATATCAGAGTACTATAATTTTGGTTTAGCACCACAGATTAATATACTGAGCCAGTTCTTATCAATAAAAAGATCATGAGATTTTTTTTTAAATTTGGCAACTAAAAGATGAATGAACAGATTTTATTACCTGGCAGAGCCAGGCTCTGCCCATTTCCATTATTTATGCTAAGCTTAGGTTATTGACTATCGGCTATACATTTACCATGTGCACATTTTATTCTACATCTTTTATTCTAACTCTTGGCAAGATAGTAAATTGGAGTGTTTCCAAATTATCAACTTAAGGTGTTTGAGAACTAGTGTAAGGTCTGGTTTTCTGATTTGAAAACTCTCTCTAAATGGTCCAAACAACTGACATCTGTCAGCAAAAACAGCTCTAAGCATGAGCTGAAGTTGTGAGAGCTGGTAGATGGTGCAGGCAACTAATGAACAGAAGCATTTGCATACAGAATCAGGCTGACAGAGATTACATCATCTCCCACAGATCACCTGTTGTAGCCTGTCTTATCACAAAACTCAAATCATTTCCAGCCTCTAGCTCGGATGCGCTCATGTGATAATGTCATAATTACCCAGTTATTACATGATTATGCAGCACTCGTGAGTTAAACCACAACAAATTTCAAACTTGCCACCTAATTTTAATTTCACCTACAAATCTGTAAGATTTGCTGAATGCTTTATGCATGCATAAGATATTGCATCAACAATATCTGTCCACAGACATGCAGACACATAGGCAGACTGTAAAAACCTGCCAGTCAAAGCTGCTTTTGTGCTACTTCCTGCAAGGTGTCCAATGGATCATAGGATGCCATGATTAAAAACACACACATCCACAGAATCACAAGGTAAAAACGATAGCAGCAACACTGTTGCAGCTGGAAAGTATCAGCTGTAGCCTAAGCCTTAAAAAATGGTGAGTGGCTCTACAAAGGTTTTAAACCAACAATATAAAATGCAAACAAATCCTCATCACAGCCTGGACTTACGCTGCCTATTATTTGTCAAATCTAAGAGTATTTCTTTAGACTTATTATAACACAGATATTTTACTCTGATATGAGTGAAATTATTCTCACTGAACATGCTCGTTGTATTGTACTTAGGAGCCATAAGTGCAGACAAAAATCAAAGCATAAATGATACCAAAAACCTGTGGGGTAAGTACTGTGTGAGTTTTCCACCAAATTGTTTGATTTTTTGCAACTTTGAGATAATTTTGTATCTGGCTCACTCTCATCTGAGGTGACCCACTTATTTGGAAGGCGCATCAAAAGCGCGTGCAAAATTGTAATTGTCTCATTGCAGAGAAAATCTAGAAGCAATCATACAGTCAGTACCTAATTCAGCTGGAAGATCCTCTATATAAAATAAAGGTAGGGCACCAAATGTAGTGCTAGAAGCTGGGGCCAAAATGCTGCTGCATAATTAAAACACGGGATAAGGAGAAATAAGTTCTTAAATGTGGAGTCATTAACAAAATGAGAGAAGCGTGGGGAAAGAGCAGGAGGCTACAGTACATCAGTAATTGAGCGGTTAGAGGGAGGGGAATTGGCTCCGATTCATGGGGGAGGAAGTGACACATAAAGGGAACACAACCAGACATGATATCACAGCAATGAAACAGAGAAGAAAGGAAGCGGAAAAAACAGGGGAACAGTGGAAAAAACAAATAAAAGAGGTGCGTGTTATTTCAAAGAAGCCCAAAAGTCTTTTTTCCTGTAAATACACACACAGACACAAACATAAAAAAAAACACCAATCCCTTATCACACATCACCACAACACACTGCTGGCCCTAATATAGCGCCAGTATAAGAAATGTTCTCATCACTTATTCATGCAGGAAAGATGTTGCTTGTTGATTTATCCATGTCGACAGTATTGTGTACACAACACAGAAAACAGGTCAGAAAAACCCGCGCACCACTTTAAAAAAATAACAACATCCTTTGACTATCTGTGCCCATTTCTTAGCTTTTTAATTGACTCGCTGTCACTGCTGTGTGGCTTTAATTAAAACCATGCAATTAGAAAATTGAAAAGGAGATGAAGAAACTGGGTGAGCTGGAAAGAGAGACGGCACACTAGGGGATGTGATAATTAAGAGCCGGAAAACACCACAAAACGCCACAACACTTGCACCTTATGAGACTCTCCATTCCCTCGTCTCCTCCGAGTCCCACTCTCCCCGCTCAATCACAAAGCTAATATCACCTCTTTCTCCATAAAAAAAAAAAAAAACGTTTTTATTCTGGCTCTTTTATTTTGTCTATTTATTTAGCTTAAAATCCCCCCAGAGCAGTGGCGTGCTCCAATTCTCCAAACCAGCCAGCCTGCATACTAAACTAAGAGGACTTGAGCAGCCCAAGGCCACAGCACCACCTGCATGGATTTGAGGCTTGCTAATCCTCTCTTGTTTGACCTCAAGTCAGATGGAATATGCAGAAAAATTACTGAAAGTCAGCGTGGCATGTTTCTCCATAACAATACATCTCGGTTAAATTATTTTCTGTTGGCAGGTAGAGGAGGGGCTGGTTGGTGGAGTGTTTCTTTTCATGAATCATATTTCCCTGGTGCTGATTTTACTGGGGTGAATTCCCTGCTGTGTAATGCGCTGTGCCCTAAAGTTACCCTGAATGTGGTTGCTTTCCAGCTGAACCATGCATCATCACAGTTCAAATGTCCACTCTCAGAAGTGCAGCATCACAAAGAAACCTGTTCTTTGGCAGCCACAATCCTCATGTGATCTAAATGTGATGTGCCTCCACTTTATCTCACTGACTATAGACTACATGCAAAGAAACTCAGTATTTCTGTGTAAGCAGACTACATTTTCTAACATATTGAATACAATGCACATGCAAAGGCCACTTCATTAGGTGCACTAGATCAACTAGCGCAAATCAGCAAATCAAATGTCAGCAACTCAGCAAACACGATTAAGAAGAACAACTCTGTGAACGTGCAACATATTAAACTTTGAAGCAGATGAGCTACAGCAGCAGAAGACAACACCAGGTACCACATCTGTTGGCTAAGAACAAGAAAGTGAGGCTAAATTTACATTAGACCACCATAACTGGACAATAATGTCAATGAATCAATGAATCTCAATTTCTCCTGTGACATTATTAGGTTCTGATGGTATGGTCAGAACATGGTGTAAATGACATGCAAGCATGTTTGCATCCTGCCTTGTATCAACAGCTCAGGCCGGTGGTGGTAGAACAGTGTGGAGAAGATTTTCTTGCCACACTTTGGGATCCTTACTATTAACCGAGCATCATAGAAATGCCACAAAATACCTGAGTATTGTTGCTGACCATGTTCATCCCTTTATGGCCACAGTGTAACTATGTTTTGCTGTTTGCTGCCAGCAAAACAATGTGCCATGTCACAAGACTCAAATCAACTAAAAGTGGTTTCTCAAACACTGCACCACATTTATTGTGCTCCAGTAGAGCATCTTTGGGATTGGAAGACTTTTACGGACTATTAAGGATGTAAAGCTGACAAATCTGCAACTTTGTGATGCTACTATTTCAATATGGACCAAAATCTATGAGTAATATTTACAGCACCTCATTTAATCTGTACAATGAAAACTTAAGGAAGTTCAAAGTGTCCAACCTGGTACTAGCTAGGTGTAACTAATGAAGTGTCAGATGAGGATATGTACACATCCTCTAGTTTGTTCTTTCTGCTTTACATCTCATCAGTATTTACATATAATTACACACCATCAGCCGCGGAGGGCTGAGAACCAGAGACATGACACTTTGAGCACAAAGCAGCTGTGGAGCCTATCACTGCTATCCCTCCTAGAGAGGGTCAACAGGTCTGGTCTGCTGATGAGATGTCCTTTTGTGTATTGTACACTGAATACATAGAGATAATTGAAGCATTAAAAAATGTCAATTAAAATGTTAGAATAAGCACAGTTTATACATCTTAGAGAAGTACAGGGGGAACTCAAACATGCTGCTACATGGTTTGACGTAAATATATAATAGTGAATTCTTTCCTAATTGTAATTATTATTTCATCTCCCAGAGATAAAACAGTGGGAAAAAACAAAATATTTCCTTAAGCAAGAATTTCAATTACATCATAACTCAGTTATTTTAAATATTAGCTCTAGAAAACTACTCATTTATAAAACCATTACACGTATTATTTTCTGATATTTGTCGGCACTTGGTGCAAATAGATCTCTGATATCATTCCTGGCATCTTCTGGAGCCACTGAACCAGTTTGGGATTCACATCCAGAGTGCTCTGACTATCATTAGGACGACTGCTGCCTTCAACCGCCACATCTTCTAAAGATGCTCTCTAAGTTCTAAGTATTTTTGAACTACTTGTGTTCTTTCTTCCTGGTGTTGCTATCACTTGTTATAGCAACCATCTTCCTCTGCTTATCCACCACTACCATGTCCGGAAGTCCTATAGGATCTTAGCTCGTTCATTCTCAACCACCCCAAATTGCATATCCCATTTTGACCACGCCACGGACCGGTTTATGTTAGACATTATTTTCACCAACCGGCCTTTAAGGTGTTGCGGATAAATACAGAAAAATGCGGTATTATGTAAATATAATAATAAACGTGAATTCACTGTGTATTTGTGTAACTTTATTAGCAGCGTCCTCCTGAAATGCGCCAACAACACAGAGTAACATCCTCCTCTCTGCCCCTTAAGGCTCTCTGATCACTATGGTAACACGTAAATATTTCTTTAAAAATAAGACACACGACGAGAAAACATATATAAATTACTTGAAAATATATAAGTCACCATAACACTAAATCAATGAGAGCCCTGTGCTTGTTTCTCTGCAATGAGACGGTCCCACCTGGGCGTAATGGGGGACAATGACACCCCAAGTGTGTTGCTCATGGTCAGTCTGCTCCGCAATTTTGTTTTGGTAGCTGTAACTCTAGAAAACCCCGCTTCACACAGATATTATGTCGGAAATGGCAACAGAATACCAGCAAGGGTTATAAATGTATTCATACCACACAGGAAAAGACCCAGGGAAACCAAGTTAATGATAAAAACTCTGAAAACCACAGATTTCTCACCCAAGCCTCAACTCTCGGCCCGGTACCAAACGACTCACGGACCGGTACCAAACGACTCACGGACCGGTACGAGTTCGTGGCCCGGGGGTTGGGGACCACTGTGCTAGAATGTCTCAAGGGCATCTGAACCTCTGCACCTGGGGTCTTGCCTGGTGTAATAGACCACTGCCTCTATCGATTTTGTGGGCAGAGCTTGTTCCTGTGCTGCCGTGATTAAAGCCTTGGTGCTGACTTTCACTCCAGGTTTGTCCAGCCATCTACTACTAAGCATGTGATCAGTTGTGGCCAACTGCAGGATAGTGGTTGTGACATTTACTAGTCCTAGGCCTCCTTCCTTGCACTTACTTACCAATTAAAAATTCCAAAAGCACGTTTGCTTTGAAAAAAGAACAAGCACATTAGTCTGGATCTGCCATGTTTATTTATTTCACACAAAATAAATGAAACCTACAGCTTTGTGGGTTATTTGCTGGTTGGTTATTTGATGCTTGTGAAAATCAGCACAAGACAAATGCATCTTGTTTAAAGAGCTTTGTACTTTCCCTACAAATTATGCCAGATATAGTTACTGTAAGAAAAATTCCTAGAGAGCTGGTGTCAACGCTGGTCCCACAAGACCCAAAGTCACTGCAACTGTATAATTTGTAATAGTTTTTATTGTTAGTGTTTAATAACAATCAGTCCACCCGCCTTTAGACATAGATCGGTCATATTATTCAAATAAACACAAATAATATCACATTATCGTGGTTTTAATTTTAGCAAGACCACATTGTTTGTATATCATTGTGCATTATTGTGTTGCAAGATGTTATCGTTTCAGCTCCTGGTTAGCTACAGGGCACCAACATATAGCTGCTTTCCTTGGGAACTG
>VUQR01036782.1:3408-20989 GCA_015108515.1 Hemichromis elongatus
GGATATTTTCTTAAGAAAATCCCCGTGACATTTAAAAATCTGAACATCATTATCTCACCCATACTCTTTTGTAAAATCAAACATTAACTGAACACTACTTCTCTGAAAAGCCCTCATTTAGCTGACTACAAATCACTTTTCTGTACTACAAATATGGAGTAAGCCTAATCGTTGAGTCACTTCCGGTATTTCAGACAATCCCTTTCCGTCAAGAGACACTTGTTAATTTGTTGCGGACTTGTTAAAGTGTTTTCTGAAATGTTATTTTGTTGTCAAATTTTTTATTTCTTTTTTTTTGTAAAAGTGTTTGCTGAAATGTATTTCTTTACGTTGGACTATTGTTTGGAGTGGGTAACACTTGATTTTCTGTACCATTTGGTGGCGACAATCCACCACTTCGTTGTTTGACCCTCGAAGAAGAAGAAAAAGAAGTCACGAAGAAGAAGTACAGGAAGACGGAGACACGAAGAAGAATAAGAAGACGGTCAGGGTGATGGCTGGAATAGTAAGGCTCTTAGAGAAAATTAGTTTCTGAAATGGGAATTCTTATATTTACCTTAAAGTGGTATTATATACATAATTTCTTTAGGTTAAACGTGTAGGGGGACTCCCGAACGTTATTTGAAACGAGGTGTGGCATTGAACGTTAGCCTAACCTCTCTACACGTGGAGAGAGACAAGGCTGTAGAGCAAACTTTACTGGTTTGGTGAAAACGTAAAATTTGAGTCGTCGCAAGCAAATTAAGTCGATATTTTCTGAGATATGAATAAACGGTTATAAAAATCAGGTCACATCCCATTATTCTAGTTCAATTTTTTTATATTTCTAATTTTTTTTAAATACTATACAATAATACTATTTTGCAGTCAACTAATTTTCTGATTCGTGTGCTGGTTTGTATAGAAAATAATTCCTTTTGTTTTGACAGGTCAGCTGCAGAAAAGAAGTTCCCTTGAAGTGAGCCACGTGTGGATGTGACTTGCATGTATGTATGTCCTCATGCCCAAGAACATATTGTGAACTAAATATCCTTCCCAATGATTATACCAATCACTACCCATCTGACCCATTCATATGTCTGGGGAAGATTATACACATGCTTTCAAATGAGGGTGTTATTATATTTTCTTAAATAAAGTGCATCTCTACTGTTAAATTTAACAGTTTATTTTAATACTGCGATTGTTTTTCCAGGGTTCGACTGCTGAAATGTTTCCCAAGTTCAGGTGATGTATTGATACAGCCGCTTAATGAACTGACTGCTTTGTCTTTATGTTACTTTTAATTTGTTGCCAAATAAAAGCAAATTATCAAGTTTGTTTTGTGACTTTCATTGCCTGTTCCTACTTTTTTGATACATATAATAAAACACTGCAGAAGAATACATTGCCTCTGATTGTATTTTTACTTCTAGCATTGACAGAGTCAGACTGCCATTGTAGAGAAACTATACTTATTCTAGTTCCATATTTATGCCCTTTGTCCTATTGCTGTATTGCTATTTGGTGCTAAATTGTAATGTAAAACTGAAGTTTCTGAATGTTTTAAATGCTAATGCAGTTTTCATAAAATACATTTTTTAAAGATTTACAAGCCAAAGAAATGGGAGGAGGTACATGCAACTCCTTTCAAATCAGTCTTTATATGCGAGTCCTTGTTACAATTACTTGAATACATTTAGCATTAAACATTTCAAGCTAAAAAAATGGACAAAACATGAATACCAATTTAGCACTATTCTCACCATTCTTAACCTAATCAGAATTTTAAGAGCCTTTAGATTTCTTTACAGACCTTTGTATGGGGTTAATTGAAAAAGAAAAACCCACTAAAAATTGGATTAATCCCTCCCTACTTAACTACACTTTTGAACAGTAGTCAAAGTGTAGTTAAGTAGGTAACTAATAATAATTTAAGTCAAAACTGGCAAAAAAAAATACTATATAAAATGTTAGTTTTGGCCTGTGAAACTTTTTTTTAAACTTAGCATTTTTTAACCATTTTCTTAATTGTCCCTCTGTTAGTAACCAAATTTCTAAAGATACAGTTTAAAATTTGTTTGTTGCTATTTTTTATTTTATGTGCAAACAATTTAATTCTATTTAGTTTTATATAGCACCAAAATCGCCACACATACACCTGTTAATCCTATGAGTTAGATGCCCTTTTTATCAGTGTCAAGTGGCTTAAACAAAAATTAAATCACTCATTTCAAAATAGTGACGTAAAAGAACTGAAAATGATTGACAAAATAAAACTAAAAGAACCGCAAGATTGCCGAGAAAAGTACTGCCACAAAGTGAATCCTTGGGAGCAAAATATAAATAGAGGGGTGGCTAAAGATTGCATAGTACTGTAAATGACATACTGGAGCGTTTACATACTATAAAGACCGCTTCGTTACTTTTCGTATTCTTTAATAAAAAAAACTTTAATATGATAAATGTTCACTGTTCATAAAATAGTTATTAATGATATTTTCAGCGTTTAGTATAAATATCTTAACATTAGCATAAGTTAGCAAACAGGGAGAAGCGCCACCGGAAGTCGTTCTTCTTCGTGGCAGGAGGACGCTGTTGCTTAGTGCCACGTTGATGGAGACCAGTGGGGACGTGGTAATCTGTCTGGAGTCCGCAGCCAGGACCCGGTAGCCTCTTCTTCTATTTCTACAGCTGTAAATCCCTGAGCAGAACCGAAAGGGGAACCTGTACGGGCGGAGACAGTTAGTGTTTGCCTGCTTTTTTTATGTGTGCGTTCATGTGAGAAGAAGAGAAGGTAAGCTGCTTTAGTGAAGTAATAAGATCTTTGTGTGGGTTTGTGTGAGTGTGTAACTGTCTCTTCTCTCATATGTTCTTGCAGGCAGCTAGCAGGCTTCTAAACGCAATATCTCATTGTAGCTATCATAGGCCAAGCTGCACCATGTCGTACTAAACATGTACAAGAAGTGACAATAACATGACGCCCATATCTCTTATTATTCGAGGCTCGTTAACGACACTGCTGCGTGGCTTTTAATTGGTCCATCAGCTGTTAGCTTGCTGCTAGCAGGGACTTATATTTTGTAATTTTAACCAAACGACTGCAAAAGTTCTCGGAGGTTCTTTTAAAGCTAAATGTAGCATTTCTGAAGCCCTTTACCAACACAGCTCCGAGCAACACGAAGCGTGTGATAATTAGTCCCAGTCCCATTAGTCAGAACAGGCCTTTGTTACTCTGTAACTAGTGTATTTATTACAGCAAGATGAAGGGAAACGCGTGTGTAAAACTGTAACTACTTCTTTATTAAGCGGTCCGCTCCCCTCTATGTAAAAGAGACAGATTCACACTTTTGAAAGTCGTTGTTAATGCGGTATTAAAATTGTTTGATATTGTTAGCACACCTAACGGAAAATAATCCACAGCAGTCCTGCATAAATCTCATCCTCATAAAGGTGTTGTTTTGTGCTTGAACTGATAGAAAAGTCAACACATAAAAACGGCCATAATAGTCACCTTAAAAATGTATCAATGTTGATTTTTTTCCCCCACAAAAGATTTCTGCTCATATATCCAGCCTTTCATAAGTGTCAAATGAACACTTAACAGTGTTTACAATGTGGTAAACGATACTATAACTCAAATTAATAATTCAGTAAGATTTGGCTGGAACCGCTAAAGTGATCATACAACCAAACCAGCACCTTGCTGAAACACAAAACTGCACATTTTCACCTTCATAAAACTATCATTAGACAACATATTTAGCCACCGAATTTGAAGCTGATCGTTTAAGCTCTTTTTAAATGTCACAGAAGCTAAAATACATCAAAGGTTCCAATATCTGGTTACTCTGACAGAAAGCTAAAGATAGAGAAAAGTGTCATAAATATTTTCTATTAATCACTGCAAAATCGTTCAACCTATGCCCTTATTTCTCCAGGATGAAACTTAAAGAGATCAACCGCACGGCCATCCAGAGCTGGAGTCCTGCACAGCACCACCCCATCTACCTGGCAACAGGTATGAGCATGCAGAGAGCATCAGCACAGGCATGCATCTGCTGCCGTCTGTCACTTTGACATGAAATTACATAATTTATGTCAGTTACTTTAGCCTTTTTTACAGCCTCTTTAAGTGGAAAATTACATGTTTAGAGTTGTATATTTAGGGCTGCAAGCAAGTAGGACATTTAATCATGTGAGGACGATGCAGGCTTCAGAATTCTCTATGAAGTTGTTTTTATTATGAAAATAGCAGTAGGCCAGGGCAAGTATTTGTCAAACTGGGTGGTATCAGTTGACTTTTAACTCATATTTGCTAAATTAAGAATGAATGATAAATGAACACAATAACAAGCTGTGCACCTCTGGAGACAGAGTTGTTATGGTGTGACTGTACAAACTGCAGTTGGGGTTAATGAATGGAGTATTTTATTCGTAATCAACACTTAGTGTGATGCTACCACGCTTTCTATTGTTAGCAGTGTAAGCTACATGAACTAATGCAGTCTCTCACCATCCATCCCCACGGTCTGTAAAATGCTCCTCAGCTCTCCTCAGGTTTTTTGGATGTTCAATAACAGAAAATGTTCTCTCCCACTTCAGCTAGGTTTTCGTCTGTTTCAGTTTTAGCCATCATCCTGTTGTTTAATCCCTGTTTTACATATTTTAAATGATATAGTAAATGTATTAGATCTTTAGTAATTGATCATGTGAGCTGTTCTTACTAGTAAAATGCATTTTTTAAAAGAATATATTTAATTTATTTTTGCAGAAATAGCTGACAGAATGGAAGAATTCTTTTCCTCAAAGAATGAGCAGTAGCATGCAGATATGTAATATCACAGTTTAAGAAGGGATGGATACCAGAAAGGCAAATTTCATCCATGTTCCATGAAGTGTCTTGCCCAAAGACACAACGACCAAGACTGTCGGAGCTGGGGCTCGAACCGGCAACCTTCCGATTACAAGACAAACTGCCAACTCTTTGAGCCACGATCGCCCCCTAGAATCTCATCCAAGAATCGGATGATATAAATAGAGCATTTATCTTAACAGCTCTGACTTTGATTATACAATAGAGAAGTTGATGCGAGGTGCAGCATTTGGTAGTATGTTCAATTTTCCATATGGGCGTTGTCAGTAATTTGTGAAATGATTGCAGAGGTTTATGTGTATATGAAAACCCCCCAGCCCCAGATGCTTTTTGGAGAAAAAATGTATGCATATATTCAGTGGTATTTATTTATTTTATTTTATTTTTTGAATTGTTGTTTTGTCTGTCTTTGTTTGCATATTATTTTTCACACTTGTTGTGTTTGATGATGTTTAAGATCATCAATCACATTTTTATATTAGATAAAGATAACTCAAATAAATACAAAATGCAGTTTTTAAATTATTAAAAAAAAAGTCATCCACACCTAAGCAACCTCCTCAAGTGGACAGCAGGACGATGGTCATCATTGTCAGTCAGCCTGTTTAATGACCTTAAGTACACAATGAGATTAGGAACGCCTCACACCCTACAAATAAATCTGGTAAAAGGCAACAAGTCTCTAGTAAACCATTTAGTATTAGTGTTATAGTCAGGCTGAAGTTTATCTACATGCTAAACAAGCATAGTTTCTGTTACATTTCACATCTAATTTCTAACATACACTTTGACTTTAAAATTCATTTATTATAATTTTACCCTACAGAAGAAAATTAACAGTCAAAAAATAAACAAGAAAACAAAAAAATCCATCCATCCATCCCCTTCCACTTATCCTTTTCAGGGTCGCCGGGTGCGCTGGACCCTATCCCAGCTGTCATAGGGCGAGAGGCGGGGTACATACTGGACAGGTCGCCAGTCTGTCACAGGGCTAACACACAGGGACAGACAATCATTCGCACTTGCATTCACGCCTATGAGCATTTTAGATTTTTCAATTAACCTATCCCCACAAACTGCATGTCTTTGGACTGTGAGAGGAAGTCGGAGTACCCGGAGAGAACCCACGCAAACACGGGGAGAACATGCAAACGCCACACAGAAAGACCCTGGCCTGATGGTGGAATTGAACTCAGGACCTTCTTGCTGTGCGGCAGCAGCAGTGCTAACCACCATTGAATCTTCTTTTTTGCTTGTCTGTGTTTCTCTAAATAAAAGAAGTAAGAAGATTTTTTTCTCACCCTCCTCAGTCCATCAGGCTCTTGAGCGAACACAGGCGCTGTTAGCTTTCTCTGAGAACAGTTTGTCCAATTGTGTTGTATTTGTTTGTTTGCAGCATAACCTTTTATTCCCTCAATAATGGAGTGTTGCTCTTGTCTTTTCTGTTTAACAGTGGATTTGTTCATTTGAATTGCCATCTTAACTTGGAATGTAAACCATTCCCATTTGCTTACATGTGACATATCTAATTTGTCAATTTCCGCAATTAGATTTCTCACTTCAAGGCAGAAGTTGTCATATGCAGAAGGCTGTTGTTAAATTTCCAAATAAGGGTCTGATGTTTCACTTTAGTTAAAAAGATGGACAAGGAATTTAAACAGTGATCAGTTAGAGGGGATGCTGAGATTTCACACTTGGAGATGTCGTTGATCAAATTGTTATAGATAATCAATCCTGGAACACTGACCATTGTTAGATGAATTAAACCACAGACCAGTCACACATACTGACTTGGTTGATCAAAATAAGAATACTTTCGGCGAAAATGTGACATGAAGCCTTGGATGGAAAACGGTCTAAAGAGGGATCAGGAGCTACATTAAAGTCTCCTCCCGCAATAACCTTGTCAGCAAAATAGCTCATCTTCCATTGCTCCAGTGTTTGACAGAGGAAGGTTGGAAGTTTCTTGTTCTGAGCTCTATTAGTATAATCAATCAACCAATCAATCAATCTTTATTTATAAAGCACTTTTCATACAGTGATGTAGCACAAAGTGCTTTACATGGTTAAAAGCAGCCCATCCCACCCTCCAACTCACTCGCCACACTCTCATTAACATAAACAATCATAACCATACACGCACAGCAAAATGTAGTTAGAACCATTAATCTCTGACACCACCATCAGCCAGTGACCATCGGAATCACTTTTACAGTCTATGACATTTCCCGGAAACCCATTAAATAAAATCATCACTCAGGTTTAATGAGACGTACCATGACTAAAGAAAACAGATTCTCCCCACTGCCTCCGCCGAATGGGTCTCTTGTAAAAAGACACAGTTAGCCTGTTGCTCCTTGCAAAAAAGAAAGATTGCCTTGCTGTTCACAATCTTTTTTAGCCCCCTGATGTTCAATGAAATAAAATAAAACATATAACACGTCTATAGAATTATTGAAAGAAAGATCATTTAGAAGACATGCAGGAACTAACAGCTGTGTCCTGCATTAAAGAACCATTTAGTGCAATGACCCTTAACAAACTGGGAATTTTTAGATAATTGCCATACTAAGCAATAACCTTTCACCTGAAAGGTGAAAACAATCATACAAGAAAAGATCAGTTCGGATCCACTCTTTGGTGGTTTGACAGGTAAACCGCGAGGGCAAATTAATGCGTAATTCCACCTGATGTGCTAGGTGTTGACTTTGCTGCTCTGACCCCTCACCTGAAGAGCTCGATCACTAATCTTGGGGTAAAAATAGATTTTGCATTTAGTTTTGATGGCCACGGAAATGGGGTGGTGAAAACGTCATTCTTTCACCTCAGACGTCTGTCGAAGGTCAAGCTTTTTCTTTCCAGGTGTGATTTGGAAACTGTTATCCATGCTTTTATAACCTCATGCTTGGATTACTGCAACTCCCTTTTAATAGGGGTTGGCCAGGGCTCTCTGTCACGCCTGCAACTGGTGCAGAATGCTGCGGCACGGTTTTTAACTGGTAAAAGAAAATTTGAGCACATTACTCTGGTTCTGGCCTCCTTACACTGGCTTCCAATTGAATATAGAATCTATTTTAAAATGAAATTTAGAGGAGTCCGAGCGTTCTCTATTGTGGCCCCGAAGCTCTGGCATGGTGTCCCTCTTCACATTAGGCAATCTGCATCAGTGGTGGTTTTAAAATCCAGGTTAAAAACTCCTTTTTATTCGCTGGACTTTGACTTAGTGGGTAACTGACACTGTTATTTTATTTGTTGTATTTAATTATTGTATTTATTATTCTTATTGTATCACTTATATTTCTGTTGTACAACACTTTATGCTATATAAATAAACTATTGTATGGTATGTATAGTTATAGTTGAAATTCACCTGTGGCCGTGAATTGCACACAGCTAACGTCATTAACGGCCTTTTAAACTTTATTTATGAATTACATAACTATTTACTATGTTCATATTTAACACAGTAAACCTTTGTACGAGCAAGCAGTCCTTCCCTTCATCCATGTGGAGCAAGTTTAGATTTTGGAGGACTGCACAGGAGCATTTATCTGGTGGCACTTCTGTCAGCAAATGCCTCCACAAACAGACACAACCACGGTAGCATAAATTAAGAATCATGTACCAGCCATACGGACTGTAAAATAAAGCTAACGCAGATGTGCCTAAAACTGCAGTTCTGAGAGTGGCCACTTGAGGCAGGGTCCAAAAGCAAGTCACCCCACACAGACTTCATTGTTATAATGGTAGAACTCATAGTGTTAACATTTATGTTTACAGAATGGTTTGGGCCTCTATGAATAGTTGTCTAAAAAAAATTAAATAAGTGAAGAGTCAAAAAAACATCCACTATAAGAGCTGGGAGTGGGCACTTGAGACTAGTCAATCCTTCTTATGTTAAAAATCTTAACTTTCATTTCTCATTCACAATGTTTATAAATTTAGTTTGACTTATAAGTGTTATGCAATGAATCTGATCTCCCCCTAGGATCCCCATCATATTGATCAGAATCAGAATCAGAATACTTTATTGATCCCCAGGGGAAATTATTTAGGTTACAGTGCTCCTGACATTAACAAGACAGACAATAAACTAAAGAAATAAACCACAATATATACATCAATATATATATATATATGTACATATACTCAACATCTTAATAAATAGCAGGAAAGGAAGAAGGAAGAACGTGTACAAAACAAGTGTATCAGAGACTGTGTTAAGTGGATGAATTGTACAG
Organism: Hemichromis elongatus; assembly: GCA_015108515.1. Taxonomy (NCBI): domain Eukaryota; kingdom Metazoa; phylum Chordata; class Actinopteri; order Cichliformes; family Cichlidae; genus Hemichromis; species Hemichromis elongatus. Next base: position 12,505 of record VUQR01036782.1, read on the forward strand.
GGAGATGGCCACAGGCAGAAATGATTTCCTGTGTCGTTCAGTGGTGCGTAATCTCAGTCTCTCACTGAACGTGCTTCTGTGACTGACCAGCATGTCATGGAGTGGGTGGGAGGTGTTATCCAACATTGTCTTTATCTTGGACAATATTTGATATTCATAAATGTGTGAATATCAAATCAGTTATTATAAGTAATGGCCAGTGACAGTAGCACATATTTCCTAATTATGCTGAACATTTTAGCTTTGCAACCATGTATCTATGTGTTTTTTGTAAGATCAGAGACACTTTAAAGACTTTATATGTTTGTGTGGGTGATACAGAAAAATTAAGAAAAAACGGGATAATAATAATAATAATAATAATTATTATTATTATTTTGTTTGGTGACATGTAACGTCACCAAACAAGCCCGGGAGGTTGACTGCAGCACTTCCTTCGCGGCTGCACTAGAGCGCGCTCCGCGGCGACGCGCATGGAGGGGGAATAGGAAGAAGGAAGAGAGGACGCTGAACAAACTTGATAACTTCTAGCTGACTCGCTAGAAATCTGTCTGTGAACAGTGGAACTGGTTAATTATTTCTGCATAGATTTCGTTAGCTAACAATAGCCCCGTCTACATTCAGTCACCGTTGTCTCAACTCACCACACGACCCGACCGGCGGACCCGGGCAGCAGTTTTCAAACAGACGTTGCACTTGCTCGGCCGACCCGAAGCCATCCACCGTCACAAAGTCACATTTATTTGCTTTTGTTGAAGTGCAAGGATAACCAATAGATTGAAGTAGGCTGTACACAAGCAGCTCGCTGGTCCAAAGCTCGGACTCTTCCTCTTGGTGGGAAAACTTGTCCGCGGTCGGTGCTGTTGGAGGAGCAGACGAGGCCTTGCAGTTGAGGAGGCTGCATGTGAAGACTGCTGCTGGCGACGTTAGCTGAGCTCTCATAAACATGTCGGCCCAGGCACAGATGCGAGCGATGCTGGACCAGCTCATGGGGACGGGGAGAGACGGTGAGAAGGGCCTCGCTGTGTTTAGGATTGGTTTCTTGACAAAATCAGCAGCGTGTATGGTTGTTGCTAGCATTAGCTTACAAGCTAACCAGCATACTAGATGGTGACAGTGCGGCATGCTTTACAAATCATGCTAACTAGCCGGCTAGCTACCTGTTGTATTTAAGTTTGCTTGGCAAGTTAGGTTGTCGCACATGTGTTGTTACAAAACCAATCTAACAACCACCATGATGGCATTTTATTTGGCTCATAGTTTTGTTTTTTTTCTTTCTTTCTTTCATTTCTTCTCTAGTGTTTTTTAGTTATTTTTAACCACGAGGAGTTTTATCGGACACGTTTACTGTACCTGGATGCTGTAGCGATGGTTAGAGATGTATGATTTATAGATGTATGACTTAATCCGTCAAATGTGCGGGCTAGTAACCCAGTATGATAGTAAAATACTGTACTTTTTATAAACGCCCGCTTTTCTGCTTTCCTTCTTCCTTTTTTAAAGGTGACACAATGCGGCAGAGAATCAAATTCACAGATGAGAGAGTCTGCAAAAGTCACCTCTTGGACTCATGTCCTCATGACATCCTCTCAGGCACCGTGAGTATCGTGTTTACGCACGCCTGAACACACAGAAGAGAGCTTTATCATATTTACACAGAGCCTTAAATATATAAAGTAAATACAGTCTCACACACAAGGCTGACAGGAAATATCTAGAGAGCTTAGATGTGTTTGTGTTCTACTCCATTGTCAATATATATAAATATATGTATCTCCAAACAGGCTTATAAGCATTCTATTTTTACTGGTCCATTCTACTAGAACAACTTTGCATAACACACTAGCGCACAGTTTCACTTTCTAAAACAAGCCATTTTATCTTCCTCACAAGGCCACTGACTCTGAGCTAAGCTTTTATCACTGATTGGCTGCTGAAAAAAAGGCTGGTCTGGTTTCATTTACAACTGTACTTGAACATTCAAACGTCTTAGTGGGGATGTTGCCTGAGGGTCATAGACTTTGTTTTAATAACAAATATGAGTTGGAATAAGAGACAGATCTTGAGACAGGTTAATTTTACCCCTCTGATAATGTGTTGTTGCTTTTATTTGTTGACTTATCCACTTACTTTCTGTTCTTTAACCTCAACTGGACTGGACCTAAAAAGACTCTTCCAAAGTTGAACATACCAAAATTATTTTTTTAATTTAATTCTTAACAGCCTAGAGCACTGAATATAAACAATTTGAATGGCCTATGTAGAAATGGTCAGACCTGTGTTAGTTTTGCTTTAAGTTAAAGGGTGTCACATTTGGATTCTTCAGTGTGACATCAATGAAAATTCTTGTGTCCAGGACATTTTATCTTGTAGCTTTTTTTTTTTTCCTTCTTCAAATTTTGGGCTAAAATGTAGGAGTAAAATGAGGCATTCAACTTACATCATTGTCATTTTGATTCCTGCAGAGAATGGACCTGGGAGAGTGCATGAAAGTGCATGACTTGGCACTCCGAGCTGATTACGAGATTGCCTCTAAGGAGCAGGAATACTTCTTTGAACTTGATGTAAGTTGTATGCACACTCCCACAAAGATATTCTCATGAATGTCTAGTTGAACTCAATACATCCACTTTGATTGCTGAGACTTTTCTTGAAAAAGTTAGTTTCAAGCTCTACCTAAAAGACTGTTCAGAAACACACAGAAATATACACCACCGGTCAGAAAGTAGGACGCACTCATTAATTCATTTAAATAGATGAGTGTTTCCAAACTTAATGGACTGTCCTAAGATAGAAAAACTGATTCCTGTTGAATTTCTTGGCAATAAGAAGAATCATGTATATACTTATGTATATGTATAACTGAGGATCATCATAGTTTTTGATCAAGAGGGTTTTTAGTGGAAGATGTTAATCAATATTTTTGCATGCTTTAAATTTGCTTTACATTTGGAGAAGAAATGTAAGCATTAGCAGAGGTCACCATCAGTCTTTTGATGACTGTCTCGCTGCACCACTCAGTCTTTGCTAAGCTTCAGGTCAAGGATTGCTGCCCTGACATTTCCCAGTAAAATTTAATACTGTTGCACTTAATACTAATTTAAATTTATAGTTCCTCACTTGGTGTTCAAGCCCTGGTGTAGCAAAGCAGAATCAACCCACCATGCTCCACAGTTTTGTAGTGTGCTGTCTTTAGGTTATCTTTTTTGTGGATTGATGAGTGCGGTCTTTAGGAATGGTTTTGTTTTTTGTTTTTCAGCCTCGTGCATTTCTATAATGATAATTCTAAGTTCCTGTGAAGCACATTTTGACAGTGACTATTTATAGGTAGGGTCACCTCACCAACCGACACCTCAGATCTCTTCTATTTCACCAGAACACTTCAACGCAGCTTTTCCAGAAGTCATTAGCAAAAAGTTCACTTACTTTCCCCAGCACTGAACTATTCATCATAAGTCAGTGTGTTTTTATGTAGACATGAAAGTAAAACTGTGTTTTTGTCATTTTGACTTGGCTGAAGATGTAACCGTATTTGAGTAATCCTTGGTAATTCCTAAGTGTTCATAAGCTTCGCTTTTTTTCCGTTTCTTGCTATTTTAGATGTTCTTAACACAGTTCACAACAACCTTGCTTTCAGGGCTACTTTGATGCCATATAATAGCCTATAATGTGGTAAATTAGTCCAGACCACATTGAGATGTCAATGAGAAGGCATTCCTCTCTCCAGGCTTATCAAAATATGGTGTAAGTGATGCTGTTAAGCAGTAACCAACATCCTTAGATGAGAGCAGGAAATGTTTGGAAACTGAATGTTTTATAGCAGAGCTTATAAACTTACTTCATAGCAGTTACAGACTAATTAGTTCATCCACTGTTCAATATGATTATGAGTCCTTTAAGTAATATTTCTTTGGTATTTCACGTGTTTTCTCTCAGGCCGCTGAACACCTTCAGTCTTTCATTGCTGACTGTGACCGCAGAACTGAGCTGGCCAAGAAAAGACTAGCAGAAACACAGGACGAGATCAGCGCAGAAGTGGCTGCGAAGGTGACGCACTGTTGGCATTTTTAGATCTAATTATTCCAGGAAGACACTAAACACTACATGAGCTTAGATCTCATTCTTTTTTTATTTTTGTTTCCTGGCATGAAAAGGCTGAACGTGTCCACGAGCTGAACGAAGAGATCGGGAAGCTGCTGGCCCGGGCAGAGCAGCTGGGAGGCGAGGGGAATGTAGAAGAGGCCCAGCAGCTGCTGGAAAAAGTGGAGAAGACCCGGGCATTAAAGAAGGAAGCAGAGGTTAGAAATGTGTTACCTATTTAATTGATAAGTGGTGAGATGCAGCCACATAAGAGGCACCGTTTCCTTAAAAGCACTCGGACAAAGCAGTTTCTTTTTCCTGTGCTTAAGCACATTTGCTCACCAGCCCCACTCCCTTGCAGTCACTCTGCTTATGTGTCCTTGCCTGAGTAAGCATCAGTTTCTCACCATCTCAACTCCTGTCGCACCTGGTCTCTCTCTTTCATGCCATGTACTTGTAAAACATTTGTCCTTTTTTTATGCATTTTGTGGACCAGTTAAAGTTATGACACACTGTCCTCTCAGTTGTTAATTACTTAACAAATAAAGTGGTTTTGGGATTGGGGATCTGTCCTGTTGCGATTACATTACACGTATACTGTGCCTGAATCCAACAGCACCGGACCAGGGCACAGTTCACAGCAAACATGCTAGTCAAGGGAACCAGACTCTGGGGGTTGCATGCACTCGTAGACGGAACAGATGGCCTAGTTCACCATAAGTGAAGGTTAAATGTGTGGTTTAATGACAGCAGGTTCATGGTTCATGCCAGTGTTAAACTTACCTGTCTGTGTAGAGCAGCTTCACACTCTTCACAAAGTAACAGAACTCATATTAGAAACACTTTTTATCAGCTCCCAGTCTGCAGCTTGCATAATAGGTCAGAATAACAACCCACGTTCTCCCAAAAACCTACAGTCACCTTTTATATAAGATAAAGGCTTGAATAATTTTTGTTGTTCTGCTCCTTATAACCATAACATTTGTGACTGCAGGACATTTACCGGAATTCGATGCCAGCCTCAAGCTTTCAACAGCAAAAACTGCGAGTGTGTGAGGTGTGCTCTGCCTACTTGGGTCTCCATGACAATGACCGTCGCCTGGCTGACCACTTCGGGGGGAAGCTGCACCTCGGTTTTATTGAAATCCGTGAGAAGCTTGAAAAGCTAAGGGTAAGGATGGCCTGGAGCACGTCTGTGCTACTAGATGCATGAGTATTGATTTGTACCACAAATGTAATGTACAGTGTTATAAAAACTACAGTAAAGGAGGCAGTATTCTCAGATGTATTAAATTCAGTCATTTCATTTATACAACAGTTTTCCAAGTAGTGACAAAGTGACAAGAAATGTGTAAGGAATCAAATCCAAAACAAGATAATTTTTTTTTGCGCATCAAACAAATTTCATCAGTTCAGAAAAAGTCATATAATGTGAGATATAAGAACAGATTTGGGAGTTTGTCTCCCTGTTAGGCCCGTTGATCTCATTCATTTATTTTTTACTCCAGAAAGCTGTTATCGAGAAACAAGAGAGAATGCGCATGAGACGACGAGAGGAACGCGAAAGAGAAGATGAAAGAGAGCGACAGTGGGAGCTGGAGAGGGAGCGGGAGAAAGAACGGGAAAGGGAGCGAGAGAGAGAGAAACAGCGGGAACGAGAGCGAGAGTGGGAGAGAGAAAGAGACCGAAGGAGGTAAATGATCAGAATCTGTCGTTACTGTGAAAAGGTTTCAACCGGCGGGAAACTGAAATGTCTTTGTGTCTTTTTTTTTTAGGTCAAGATCCAGGAGTGGAGACCGATACAGGTATGCAAGCTTTAAGCAAACATCACTTGATAAGTTTTTTCCCCACGTCTGCAAGGCAACTCGTAATTTCACACAATATAAAGCCGAATGGTACGGTATCCGTAAATGCACGCAGTGGGGTTATTAATGCCATCACCAAAAATACACAAATATGCCAAAAAAATACTCAAACCTCTGCATTCATGGTAAAAGAACAGAGGGGAAACACTAAACAGCAAATTCTTGTATTTAGTGACGTATACTTCTCGTGCAGGATGTCATTTACAAGACAAAATGCTTCCAAAACCCCACAAAGTCTTTATCTGAATCTGTAGCACGCATCAGTGCAGCCAACTGCTTTTTTTTTAAAGACATAAACAGTATCCTTTTTTTTTTCTTGCAAAAATTATTCATACAGGGATGGAGGCAGTTCATCCTCCCATCGTTCAAGGCGCCACCGTTCCTCCCGCTCCAGAGAAGAAGGTGGAGAACGAGATCGTGAGAGAGAGAGGGAGAGGAAACACCGACACAAGGATAGACATCGCTCACGCTCCCACTCACACAGACGCAAAAAGAAGAGGTGCAGATTTTATTCATCACTGAATGTTGCACAAATCTGCGTCATGATTGGTGTGGCAAAAGATTCATCTGAAATGAGATGGTTTAAAATCTACCTTTGTGATTCTTTTAAATTAATACTACCAGTAGTGGAGCTTTACACACTATTGTTGCACAAATTGATAACATCTGTCCATTCATGTATATGGATATAAGGTGCTTTATCATTTTTCCTCTTGGATTATGAATGTTTTTGACATTCTAAAATCATAGACTGTATTTAAAACATGGACGTAGCCACCGTAACATCAACCAGTGGTTTGTCCCTGAAGTCCTAGAAGTGTGAGAATATCATCCTAGTTTCCACTCCATTTATTACCTCAGTAAACAATAAGCTGATGAGTTTAACGTCTTCGATGGTAGTTTCAGTTCTTAAAGAATAGATCATGATGTGTATTTGGTAAAATATGATCCCTATTAGTCATAAATAAGGGGAAAAGTGTTAGTTTCTGATTGACAAGTAGCTACTTTGTGCAAAACCTCTCGGTTTTTGTGTTCAGATTTGTATTTGTAATATTTATTTTCAAATTAAATGTAACCAGCCAAATATTACCAACCATCTTTCTAATTATGGACCTTTCTTTTGCCTTTTCACCCTTTAGCCGACATCAGGTTCTCAAAGTGAGAGAACCTGTAACTGATTGTTTTGTTTTGTCTCTCTCTCACTTTTTCAGATCCTCCAAGGAAAGATCATCTCACACCCGCGAAAGAGAGCGCTCAGTGTCTCAGGAGAGAGGGAGGGAGGGTGCAGGAGATGGATGGCGTGGCGACAGAGCAGATTACAGAGACTGGGAGGACAGGGAGAGGTCCACCTCTCCAGACATGGCCAGGGACAAGGAACGAGAGAGATCCGTGTCGTGCGAGCGGGACCGACGATCCAGCTCGGAAGAGCGAGAGTCCGGGGAGATATGAACAGCAGGGGGCACCTCCAAAGAGTTTAATTTGGATATATTATTTAGGAAAAAAAATAATAATAATAAGAGCATGGAGAGATGTGAGCCTGCTGGTGCGAGCGTGTGCGCGTGTGTTGACTTTGTATACGTGTTCATGTTTAAACGGGACGTGTATATTAGGTGTGGTGGTGGTCAATGGTGGCAGTCACAGAAACATGCAAACAAGTTTTATAAGAGTGAGGCGAGGCTGATCTGGAACCAGTGTAGTCATCATTTTTCATGTCATGTCAATGGTCCTGTGTACAGTTACTTTCACACTGACGAGGGGAAGAGTGGTGAGAAGACGGCACCCCTGCTTTAAGTCCATTTTTATTTTACTCACACGAAGTGCTGTATTTTTTTATCCTTAGTTTAATGTTAATACTGTTTATCCCATTCACATAGGAACCTCAGTTTCAGTAGCACGGTTCAGACTCGATAATGTGGCGTAGCCCTCGCAGTAATGCTTGAAATGAGGTGTGAATGACTGAAGGCACTTCTCATGGTTGAGTTTTACTTGCTGCCTTCAAGCCATGACAATCTCATTTTGCAGATTCGACACACATCGGTTAAGATGCCGTGATGAGCTTGTACTCTGAATATAAACTCACTTACTCCCACCCACCCAAAAGATGTCATCCGAGTATTTCCCCTCAGATCAGGAGGTATAGATTATGTGAATATTTGACTTTGACACTTTTCAGAGATACAACATGGACATTTGAGACGGAGGGGGAGGGAGGGGGGGGTCAAGTTTGCTGTGCCACCATTAAGTGAATGATTTTGTATTTATTTAAAAAAAAAAAAAAAATTGGCTTCCATTCAAACAAAAAATGTTATCCAGATTTCTCTCTAACTTGTCTCCTGCTTTTTACAGCTGCATCAGATTAAACCCACCTTGGCAGCAAAAGTTTTGTGGTTGGAGTGCAACAGTTTCTTGGGTATTTTTTTTAAGTTTTAATGTTTGTTTTTTTTTATGCCTCAATTACAGTCAGACACATTTTTAACATTACTGAATAAAAAATAGGTTTCTATTCTAATATTTCCCCCCCCCCCCCCCCTTACATATAA
>VUQR01036782.1:32373-44409 GCA_015108515.1 Hemichromis elongatus
AAAAAAAAATTTTTTTTTTTTTTAAATTTTTCCCCCCCCCCCCCTCCTTTCATGGAAAGAAAGACATGTTGCACGGTTCATCGCAGCTTCTCGATGATGTTGCCCAAAGGTGAAGATGGATCTTTAAGGTTGCGGCAGAGCTGCTGTGTTTGATTTCAGTGAAGTGTGTTTCCATGTATAAAACAACTCACCCAAAAATGCTGTCTACTTGTATAGAGACATTACATAATACCACATACAATGTCGAGCCACTTTATTAGGTACACCTGTTCGGCTTCTGATTAGTCAATCACATGGCAGCAACTAGGTGCATTTAGACATGAAGACAGGTTCAAGCTGACCATCAAAACGGACGGTGGTTTAACTGTATATGGGATGGTTTTGGTGTCAGATGGGCCGGTCTGTGTATTTCAAAGTATTTCACTGATGATTTGGTGGGATTTTTTGACACTAGCATCTAAGGTTTACAGAGAATTGTCTGAAAAAGAAAATATCCAGTAAGTGGATGTTCTTTGGGTGGGAATGTTTTCTTGAATACTGGATCAGAGGAGAACAGCTGATGGGAAGGTGCCAATAACTCATAACAACCAAGGTATAGAGAAGCTCATCTCTGACTGTGCAGTATGTTGAACCTGGAAGCAGATGGCTACGGCAGCAAAAGACTACACACCGCCCCACTCCTCTTGGGTAATAACAGGAAACTGGCTCCAATTTGCAGGAGAAAACATGAGATTGGAAAAATGTTGCCTTCTCTGATGATTCTCATTTTCTGCTGTGGGATGCGGTTGGAATTGGGCTTAAAACATAAAATCTGACCTTGTCCATATCAAAGGTTCAGGATCCTGCTGATTTTGTAATGGCATGGGGGATATTTTCTTGACACACCTGAGCATTGTTTAAACACCACATACTACCTGAGTATTGCTGCTGAATCACACTGATCTCTTTATGACCACAGTGTACACTTCTTCTGATGGCTATTTCAAATGGCCTCCACAGTCGCCATCTGGGAAGTCTGCAACAAGTTTGTGATGGTTTCATGTTAATGTGAATAAAAACCTGAGGAATCTTTCTGGCACTTTGATGAATCTATGCCTCAATGAATTAAGGCAGTTCTGTGAGCAAAAGAGGGTCCATCCTGATGGTAGAGACTTTTACCTAATAAAGTTGCGAGTGATTATGCTGTAATCGTTATTAGACGGACAAAACATAATCATGCCTTTGATTATGTAACAGTGAGTATGAGTTAATTCTGAATGTGAGGTAGGTCCACGCCTGACTCCCGGCGGCCTGTAGGTGGCAGAAGAAAACAGCCAATGAAGATTTTTATACGTCATGACGTCAGACGCATGTTTGGAAAAGAAGCGCGAGAGAAAGAAATGTCCGCCTGGGGTTTGTTTACAAAACGTTATGAAGTTTAGCGAGGATGTCGGTGTTGAAGCCTTTTAATAAACTCCCCGGTCTGAACACAGCGAATATCTTGGTGAGTTGTTCACTTTAAGAAATACATTTCTAAAAAGAAAAAGCAAAGATCGAGCTGTGTGCTGTGACTGTAGCTGTTTTCAGGACGAGCTAATGGTCGACTGGATGTTTTATTGGGTGTTATGTGGTCCTAAATATCCCAGATATATGGTGGAAATGTGACGCAGCTTGGACTAGCACCATCACATTTAGACTTTAAATAAGAGCAAATATGAATGTAGCAGGAAGAGGTTTATACACAGTAAGCAGCTGTTTGGCGTCGCTGGTGTTGTGTGGATAAGTCTTGACTTTTCTGTAGATCTACCTAACAGACAATATGTCAGCGTTTTTATAATACTTTTATTCTACAATAGTTCTACAACACCCACAAACAGAGGCGTTTCCAACTCAGCCAGGAGGGATCACAAGCCCAGATAAAAGGGGAGGGTTGTGTCAGGAAGGGTGCAAAATCTTTGCCAACCCAAACAAACATGCGGGTCATCGAGAATGATCTTTCCATACCGGGATGACAGCGACTGCCTGCGGTGCTGGTGGAAGCTGTGCTACTGTAAGACAAAGGAAAAGGAAAGGCGTGTTTGGAGACAACAAAAAGGAAGGAAAGGCGTGAGAAGGACTTAAGGAAAAGAAGGATTGTGGATGTGCTAAAGTAGGACATGCAGAGGGTTGGTGTGACAGAGGAGGATGCTAAGGATAGTGTGAGATGGAGGCAGATGATCTGTTGTGGTGACCCCTAAAGAAGAACTAGAGGCGTTTGCTGTTGTTTTTTTCAGAAGGAATCCACAAGGAAACAGAATATTTGTCATAAGTAAATACTAGAGGCAGGTGATATATAACCTCAAAATTATATCACAATATTTCAAGGAAATTTATAATAATGATATAAATACAATATTGAAAAAAACTACTGAACAATATTTTATTAGTGATTGCAGACTGAAGGCAGAAGATTTGTTAGCGCAAACAAAGACGAAGGGCATCGTACATCCTCCTGACAGACTACCTGGTTCAAGGTGTGAATCCATTGCCAGCAGCATCGTAGAGTAATAGTGACACGCAGCAGAAGTCAAATGTAAGCACAAAAGTAGCCTAGGTAATGCTTTCCTTGGAAACTTAAAGCAAACAAAACATTTTATCAACAGCTAAACTAAAATAACCTTTACAACACTGTCACATAAATAAAAATATATTCTCTCTGGAATGTTGTGTCTGAGGTCGAGTTTTTCAATCAGTTGCATAAACCTGTCCTTTACCACTAATTTCCATCCACCACTTGGTCTTCGTGTCGTATGGAGTGCAGTGCTCCAGCGATGCTTGTGTTTAAAATGGGTCACACTTCACCAGCTGTTAGTATCTCCTCCTTGCACACCTTCATATCCCAGGTTGTCCTCAGTAGTCAGTTTGTGCCTGAAGTGAACAAACAATGTTGTGGCTTCCATCTTCAGCTAGAACAGTTTTGGTGCATATTTGGCAAAGCATTGTGCTTTTATTTTGTAGTATCTCTTACTAGGTCTTCATTAGAGGCATACATCACATAGCCCTTGCCAAAACTCTAACAAAATGTAAAGAATCCATTCACATTGTCAAAAAAAGGGGGTGGGGTTCAGGGCTGCTCCAAGAGGTCGGATGATTGTTGTTAGCAGGTTTTAAGTATCTGTCCTTGCATCCGCTGAAAACAGATGTTAGATAAATTGCTACTGTCTGGCCAGTAGGTGGTGCAGAGGGGGTCTTTTTATTTTCCATAGCCTCTCACTGTAACCACAGTCAAAGTAGACCACAGTCTGTATAAATGAATATTTTTCAGAATTTTTATTGCATTGTATTTTATGATTTTATCATCATAAATCTCTATATTAGCAACTGCCTCTGAACTGTGACTGCAATTTTTTCTTCTGACAGTTTTAAGATTTTTTTTTTTTTTTAACCTGTGTGATGGTGTAAAGTGGGATCATCAGGTTTTGTGCTGACCGGTAGTTTTTGTTTCCTGCAGCTGGTGGAGAGTGAGGAGCAATTTCAGCAGAGTTTAGCAGATGCTCTGGTGGAAGAGACCAGTGTCACTGTGAACGTGTGAGTAAAGCTCGCTTCATCCTGCAAACTGCTGAAGTCTGCTATCTGTCAAGGGAAAGTGGCTGCAGCACACGAACGGAACAAGATTTGTTTTCTACCATCCGTCGCGTTTATGTTTAAACAGTATGACTGCACGTTTATTTAGCAACAAAATGTTTTTCATAATCAACAACAAACAAGTAGATATGCACTTGGGAAATGGACTTTTATACTACACAGATTTCATCACAGGTTTCCAGCTGCAAATGTAATGTTGACTTTATGATTAACTAATTGTGTAATTCTGACTCGTATGTGATGCTGCACTGGTATTCTGCAGCTGCAGCGAATTACTCAGTTATGCCATGAGTTTGAGTTATGTGAAGTTTTAAGTACTAATAAAATTGTGCCATATTTAGAGGGGATACACACCTGAGGTGGGTGGAAGTCCCATTATTGTCAACGCTTTCTGTACTTAACAGGAGACTAGCTAAGAGCCTTCCTCTGCCCATGGAGAATGATGAGGGTCGTCCCAGAATAGACCTGGTTGTGTTCATCATCAACCTAACCTCAGAGCTCAGGTAACTTTCAAATACATCCATCCATTTTTTTGTTTATCCAATTCATGGTTGCGAGGGTGCTGGAGCCAATCCCAGCTGCGGTACACCTCACCAGTCTGGTATAGGGCAAACACAGAGAGACAAAGAGCCATTCACACTCGCACTGATGCTTTCCTAAGCCAGGACTGTGGGAAGAAGTTGGCGTAAACTCCACGGTCAACGGAAGCCTGATCCAGGGGTACTGTCCTTTTATCCTACACGTGTGTCTCACGTGTGTGAGAAGGCCTTCCCCGATTGAAGCCTGCACCTGATGAGACTGATTGGAGTGTGTGTCTATTGAAAAGGAACCCAGACTTGTTCCTACTAACAAAAAATCTATATATGTCCAGATGTAATTTGTTGTCCTGGCCACCTGAACACACACAGGTTCTGCTTCATATTACAGCTTTGTCTGTTTTTGTGTTGTTTATACATAAGTGTTACAAGAGTGAGATGTGATTTTGCACCACACAAATTGCCACAAACCAGCCCAGAGCCTTTATTTTTCTAGTGTGTTCTGGGAATGCCCTGAGGCCTCCTTCCAGTAGGACATGTTCAAAAACGCCTCATCTGGGAGGTGGTTTGAGCATCCTAGTCAGATGCTGTAATCACCTCAACTGGCTTCTTTTTCTTTAAGAGCCTTGCCACCCTTCAAAGGAAACTCTTGTCCACAGTTTGATCTCATTCTTTCGGTTAGTACTCAGTGTTGATGATCATAATCATCCAGTCTGAACCATCAACAACTCGTTCTGGTGCCACTAAGTCCTCTACAGTATAAGACCCCAATACTTAAAAATACACCTTACTTGAAGCATCAACTTCACCCGAACTGAGCACTAAACCTCAGATATGGAGGTTTTATGGCAGGAAATTTGATGTCATCGTGCAGAAACAAGCTCCTGATGCCTCTGACATACGTTGTCCAACATATTTATTATTTTAAGTTAAAAACAAGTTTACATTTGATACGATGTAGCAGTGGTTCATTCTGTTTTGCTTTATTTTGTCATAGTTTCCAGTCAGCAGAAGCGTCGCTGAAATATTTGGACCCGGGATATTTCCTTGGAAAAGTCTGCTTCATGGTTACTAATGGTACGGCAACGGTTAAAATCCTTTTAAGTGTTTTTCTTTTTGTCTCGTTTTGTTTTATGTTTTGTTTTTTTCCCCAGTCCCTTGATTCACAGGAAGGAGGGAAAAAAATAAGCTGAGATTAAATCAAGGAGAAATTGTCTACCGCTGTTTACATTTTACCTCACTGTCGAACACCACCCACAACACATATTGTTGTACTTTGAGCCTTTTTTGTGTCTCTGACCAGCTGACCTTTTATGCTTCTCTTTCTTGTAGCTCGTAACGCTTCCTCCCCCGCTGAGCGCCTGGATGCTGTCAGGAAGCTGGCTGCGTCGCTCCACTGTCCCCTGTTGTTTGCAGAGGATCAGGTTTGTAGCAGTCTGGGTCACAAACACTGAAGATGTTTTAAGTCGTATGTAAAACCCAAATCTTGCCCTTCACACATTTTAATGTGGTTGCGTCAGTATATGTTCTCAGTAAACTTTTGCATTGCATGCTGTTGCATGTTGTGTTTCTTGTTGAAATTATGGAGAACAAACTTGCAGCTTTGTTATCTTTGCATAAGGATTTATTTGGCTTTATTAAACATCCAATACTTGCTGTAGTTGTCGTTTTCAGGCTTGTGAAACAGCTTGTTCTTTTGATCTGGCTTTTTGTCTTATTTGTCTTTTTTTGTCATTGTTTATTCAGCAGTATGATGGCTAAGCAACTTTTTTTTGTTGACTGATTCATATAGCTGAAGTTGCACAGTAGGGCACATGAGGGAAAAGCCTGAAATTGAACTCAGGAGGGAAAGCAGTTTGTGTGCATGTGTTGTGTAGCTCAGCATCTCTGTAGATTAGAGGATTCTGCACTGTTGTTGACAATAAAACACCAAATATCATTTTTGTGTTTCCTTAAAAGCCATCCTGTGTAATCTCTCCTTCCCTACAGACTCCAGATGGAGTGGCCAGTGCTACAGAGAGGCTGCTGACTCTCCTGAAGGTCGCCGCTGGCCTCGTTCCCATTGCCACTGCTCTCTACGTGTCTAACCTGACTCGGTGCACGCTTCCCCTGGACATCGATCAGCCGAGCTTTGATTAGGTCCTCTGACTGATTCCATTTAAGTGATAACTCCCTCTATTTTATCATGTTTATATTTATTTGTAGAAGTTGTTAATTTACACAGTTACATCGCTTCTTTTTCTAATAAATGTCGTCAGGTGTATATAATTATGATCCATTACAGTGTGTTTTATATTTACAGTCCTGTGAAAAACACCCCAAATACACTCTACAATTCAGTATTGTAGGACCACCTTGGGCAGCAGTAACTAATTGCTTTCGGTATGACTTTATCAACCTCTCACATCACTGTGGAGAACTTTCAGCTCACTTGTCTTTACATCGTTGAAGTTTGTGGCATTTGTTTACAGCAACTCTCTTAAAGTCCCGCCACAGAATGTCATTTCGGGTTGAGATCTGGACTTTGGGCCATTGCAACAGCTTGATTCTGTTCCAGACTTTCTGTTGTAAATTTGCTACTGTCCACCACCCACTTCACGCGGAGCTTTAGCTGTCAAACAGATGGCGTCACATTTGATTCGATTTGATATTCAAAGAAGTTCACGGTCGACTCAATGACTGCAGGATTCCAGAGTCCTGCAAAACATGTCCAAATCATCACCCCTCCACCACTGTGCTGATTTGCTGTGTTTAGTTTTCTCCAGCCGTGGTGCTCTGGTGTCATCTGTCCAAAAAACGTTGCCCAAGAAGTCTTGTGGTTTGTTCAGATGCAACTTTGCAAACCTAAAGCAAATTATGCTTGTTCACTCTTTTTCTAATTGTACTTTAAAATTTAACATGCTAACTAAGGTCTGTAGAGACTGAGATGTAGATGGGTGTTTGTTTGTTTGTTTTTCTGACCTTGGGTTGAATTTGCTGGGTTTTCCACGGGTAAGATTGTTGCATTGTGTTAACAAATAGCCGAATACTCCAAACCAACAAAGTGCCAGAGTTTCTGCTTTTATAGGGGTGGTCACACTTGTTGATGATCAGTTATCTAAGTGCACTTGTTTGGCTGTTAATTCTCCCTGATTCCACTGGAAGCAGCATTATTGTACTTAGTTTTTCACAGGGTACAAGATCTGGTTCATGACTGTGTATGAAGCAATAAACATTAAGGGGTTGAACATAATTAGACATTTTTACCACATAAATACACTGCAGTAGGCTTTATATGATTGTTTGCTGTTTCATGACATTAATACCATGTTTTTAATTAGGTTCTCAAAAAAAACAAAACTGAACAGTTGTGAACTGGAGGCAAAGTTTGAACCTGCAAGTGCACAAATAAATCCAACTAAAAATAAATAATGAATAAAACATGGCAGTTCAATAGTTTTAAATCAAGTAGTTGCCACCTCTCATTTCTTCATGTTTTGCTACAAAAATGGGAAAACAGGTGTAAATACATTATATGTCAAAAACAGAGTTTATATCATTCTAACCAGTTTTAAAATCAGTATTTGGTATGAACACCTTTCTTGTCAAACATAGCCTGAACTCTCTTAGGCATGCTTTCTTGTCATTTCTTGAATTAACAAAAATTTGTTATAGCGTTTTCATTGGGAGAAACATTTCATCACTCATCCAAGTGACTTCTACTGCACACTACGTCCAGAAGAACACAGTCAACATTTTGGGATTTCTTACCTGGATGATTGCGCATGCATCAAGACATGTCTTTATTTAGTTTTCAGGAATAGTTCACTACATTTCTTGGGGAGACATTCGAACCTTTTACGAAAATCCCACACTGCTTCAGACTCTTCTGAGTCCAATCCATGACTGATTCTTTTGCCAATGAGACAGTTTCCAGATAGTTTTGTATGCTGGATCAAAACCTGATGATACGTTTTTGCTTTACTATTATGCGTTCATAATTCCCAAGACCCCAACACCACCAGTTGAATTGCAGCTCCAAACCATGTCAGAGCCTCCATACCTACTCCATACACTCACAATGATTTCAACCAAAAATATCACAACTGAATTATTACTCTTTAAGACCTACTGTCACAGATCAGTTCCCTAAATGTTTTTACCCTTCACCTATAAAATACTGATGAGATATTGTTAGCACCATGCTGGGCAGGCAGGCAGGTAACATGGACACCAAAGATTGTGAATGTGAGAACTCGAGAAAGAAGCCATGTAGGATAAGCAGCCAATTACTGAAGCAAAAAATACAAAAAAGTCTGACTTTCTTCAAAAGAAAAATGAGGGCAGGATATTTTGGCTATAAAAGACTTCCATGTATAAATAAAACATGCAATAATGCTAAATTATAAAAGCAGAATGATGATATCATCGCTCCAGGCTGAATCTCCATTGCCAGAACCAAGCTGCCTAAAATAAAGGTTTCATTTACCTTGGACAACATAGAATGCCTTAAAATAAAGTTTGTTCAGCTCATTACTAAATGAAGGAACAACCTGTCATTTTTATTAGCAGCAACTGTTTGACCTCAGCCCCATTCAACAGCTGTTCAGACTTCAAAGGGGGTACGAACCAAGGAGAGAGGAGTGTCCTTCACAGGGTGCGACCAATAGCACTGTGCCTGGTATCACATCGGCATGCGTGCACCAGCGCGCACACACACTATTAATAGTTAGGTTATCATCACAGCAATTATCTATCAGGCAGGTTAGGCAAACACTGTAATGGTGTCAGGCCAGGAACTGGAAGGACAGCGAGGGGTTAGTAGGGCTGGAGAATGTCTGCAATAACAGTGATATCTTTGACTCTCACGGCTTTTTCATGCATTTACGTTCTGGTATACAGAAAAGAAAATAACCCCCCTTTTTTTTTGCTTATTGAGACAAATGTTGGCGCCAAAAATGTGCAGAAGGTCATGAGATGACGGCAGTGAACTGCTGACCTTTTCATTTATGTACTGATGTGTTGTATTTGACATTCGCTGTTTATTTTAAAGGATTTGTTTTTGGTTTGGCTTATAGGAATTGCACTTTCTGTTCTGTTTCTACACAGAAGGTCATTCTAGTCCACTGGTTGACTTTTTCTGTATCTAAGCCCTTTGTCTGTGTGAATGCACACACTTACACATATCTATTAGAGGCAACTTGGGGTTCAGTGTCTTGACTACAAATCCTTGCATAGGTTGGAGTATGCAAGGATTGCACCACTGACCTTCTGATTGGTGGATAACGCAGGCTACCTCCTGAGGCTGAGACCTGAGGTAACCACAGGTCCCTCATGTAGAGCATGAGGGACCTGCGAGCAAACACTACTAAAATGGATTTTAAATCGAATAATTAGGATGTGATTGAAGTGCAGACTTTCAGCTTTAGTTCAGTGGATTTAGCAAAATGTTGAATCAAGAGTTTAGGAATTGCATCCATTTTTATACATAGTCCCCCTTTAACAAAGTCTCAAAAGTAATTTGACAACAGACTTCATTGACATGTGACGCCTGTTACCTGATTATTCCATGATATATTAAGCAGATAAAAGATGTGTTTGAATTTGTATTTGGTAGCTTTTCACTTGAAGTGTCAATATGAGCTTTAAAGAGATGTTGATCTAAAGCATATGACATCATCTCTCAAACATGGTGGTAATGTTATGGTGTGGGCATGTATGACTGCCAGTGGAACCGGGTCGCTGGTGTTTATAGGTGATGAAATACAAGATAGAAGTAGCAGGATGAATGATGACGTGTACTAGGCTGATTAAGCCGAATGCTGAAAAACTGGTCAAACTACTTCATGCAAATTGCAATCTGCAAAAACAACCTAAGAATTTTTCAAGGATAGTTTTCAGTGGCCAAGTCGGTCACCCGATCCCAACCCAATACAGCATGCTTTGCACTTAGTGAAAAGAAAACAAACTTTTTTGGGGCAGAAAGACTGAAGGCAGCTGCAGTAATGACCTAAAGGAGCATCTCAAGGGAGGAAAAACAGCATTTAAGTGATATCCGGTGGTCACTGACCGCAAAAAATTTTCATCCTTCTTTCAGCTACTCCCTTTAGGGGTCATTTATTCAAAAGAGAAAAAAAAAACCCCACTCATATTTAAAATCATGTTTTTTTTTTCAGTTAGTTTTGAACTTCTAAAGTTGAGGCACTGTGTATTAAAAATGGCTTTTATTCTTAAACTGTTAATGCAACCATTTTTTAAATGCCTTAAAGTTGCAAGTCTGCACTTTAATCAAATCTTAACCAATTGCAGTTTAAAGTCCATTATGATGGCGACGAGAGGCAAAACTACAAAAATATTGTCATTTTCCAAGAATTAACTATTCGTATTTGTAAGCATGTGGAGAGTGGAAGTGAGGTCTAAGGTCCCAGTAGACCATACTGGTGAACCAAAGTCCATCACGGTAACCAGTTGTTGTTTATGTTATTGCTTTTCCTACCGTGATGAGGCCTCAACTCAGGTGGTGATTTATTTCACAAGTACTTTAACAAATTTCACTTGCTGACACCAAATTTCAAAGCAGTTTGGTCCATCACTATCTCCAGAAAAGAGATGATCCTTAAACTGGTTAATTACAGCTATCGTTTATATAAGTGTAGCTGGAGTTTCTACCTCTTTTGACTCTTCCTCTCCTTGCACCTTGGTAGAAGGTGAAGTTGTGCCAGAAGCTTCCATTCTCCATAAAAATGAAGCCATAATTAAGGCAAGTGTTTTTATTGGTCATTAAATCTGTGAACTGATACTTGACAATTAGTTCAAAAGCCAACTGAGTCAGCAGCAGGGGAAGCATTCATGCAGTCACAGAGCAGAGAAATATGCTGAGCTTGTGGATAACATGCTGAAAGCATATCAGCTAATGAGTGCAGAATGTCACTGAAGATGTGCTTTTTGCATTCTCACCACCAAATCTGCTCAATGGCAGGGACAAGATTTCATCAAGATATAAAAGTGATGGAAAACCGACATCACTGAAAAATTGAATCTGAGCATGATGGGCGACTACTGTTTGGTTCTTAAGTAGAGAGATGGATGTGCAGTACAAACGCAAACATGAGTGCCTTGAACGTTTTGAGCACACTGACCTGTTTTACTTTGAGCTAAACGGACAGAAATATGCTTTAATGCGTCTCTGGTATCATCTTCTGGTTTATCTTCAGGATGAGCACATTAAAACAATTTAGGCGGGAAATAATTAAAATTCCAGACATTGTGTTGAGTTTGTTCATATCTGAACTTAATGTAAAAAAACAAAACGATAACGAGCTGGTCTGAAGTTCACAGCAGCAAACAAAAATATTTTTTAGATCAGTGTAAGAAAATCATTATTACAGGTTTAACAGACGGCTAAAAACTAATTCTTTTATCTATTGCCATGTGCCGTTTGCAATTGGTTAACAATTGCAAACGGCACACTTGTGGCTACATGGACTACTTGTCATCCCTTGTAGGCTTGTACAGCCTGCGTCCGGCTCGTCCCTGTAGTTAGTGTTGTCACAGCAGACAGGGCGAGACATCAGAAATGATGTGTGATGATTCAGTGCAGCCCACCCAGCTTCAGCCTGAGCAGCTGCCTGATCTGTCACATTGTAAACATGTGCGTGAAAGTGCAGGGATTTACATAATTCAACTATCCATCCCCACGGCTACATTTGAATATCATGTTATGGGTTCATTTAGAGCTGCAGAACATTTCGATATTGCACAGTGTATAAAATTAGCAGAAGCGCAGTATGCTTCATGTCATTAAACACCGTCCCGCCCTGCCTCAAAACCTCCACCATCATCCCCATCGCCAAGAAGACAGCTGCGGACAGCCCAAATGACTACAGGCCTGTTGCACTTACGCCTGTAGTGATGAAGT
>VUQR01036783.1:0-20620 GCA_015108515.1 Hemichromis elongatus
AAACTCAAAATCTTACCAAGTATATTTGTCTTATTTCTAGTCAAAATATCTCATTACACTTAAAATAAGACACATTTAGCTACAAAGTAGCATTTGAGTGAGATATATGAACTTGTTTTTAGACAGCCTTAAAACTGGAGAATTTTCACTTGTTCCATTGGCAGATTTTTGCACTTAACACAAAATATTTTGTGTTAAGTGAAAAAATCTGCCAATGGAACAAGTGAAAATTCTCCAGTTTTAAGGCTGTCTAAAAACAAGTTCATATATCTCACTCAAATGCTACTTTGTAGCTAAATGTGTTTTATTTTAAGTGTAATGAGATATTTTGACTAGAAATAAGATAAATATACTTGGTAAGATTTTGAGTTTTTGCAGTGAACCCTCCCAGACTGCAGTGTTTACAGTACGATTGTATTTTTAGTACTGATATTTCATTTTGAGAATGGGTTCACAGCACCATCACAAACTCAAACTTTTCCACATGATGGGAAGCTCACGTGGGAGTTGAGTGATTTATTCCACTGCTGACTTGCACTACCACTAAAAGCACCAAAGTATCCTTTACAGCCAGAACAAAGACTCCAGAAATGTTCTCTGGAAAACAGTGAAAGTTGTATCGGGATCAGGTTTAATAAACAGACATCGCAAGAAATCTTATACCAAGTGGGATGATGTCAGCAGGTTGAAGTGAGCTGGAGTTGGAGTGTTGGCGTTACTGTAAAACCAAACGGGCTGTTCCTCTGTTCCTGCTCCAAGCTCACCATCCCAGCAGCCAAGTTACAGCAGTGTCGTATATCCTGTGCTCTGAGGTTTCTGCACCGCTCAGGTCAAACGTTCAGGAGTGTAGGCCGTGACATGTCGCTGCTTATAAGGCTAATGCTGTTTTTTGGGGGGGGGGGGTGTTTGTGCTCTTACTATAAGCCTGCCTGCTGACTGTGGGGATATTTAAAGGGAACAGAAACCCACTTTGAAATCTCTGAACTTTGTGCTACTTCTTGTCCTTTTAACTGCCTTTTCCTTCCCTCTGGATCACAACATAACATGTAATGTGATAACCACAGAAGCGTCGATGGTGCAAGCTCATAAGAATGAACCGGCAAATGCTTTTTCTCAGAAAAGGGAACAGAAATCTGGACAGGTTGGGCTGTTAAGTGGTAATCCTCCCAGTCGACTGGAAAGGAGCTGGAACTCTAAGCTGACATCATCTTCTCGTCTGAAATGCCCAAACTTGTCAGGTGTTGACAAAAGAAGAGACGGAGGGTCATTGGAGAGCGCTTCGGGGAATTAAAAATACCGTGTGGTATTTCAAACACTGCTAAAGGGAGTAGATAAATGGCTAGAGAGGGTCTCGGAAATGTTCTGGCCAAAGCCACTTTGTAAATCATCCCAGTCCACAGTCATGTCACAGTAGTCAAGACCCTATCCTGTTGTTTTGAGTCCTGGAGTGAACCGTTTCAACCAGTACCGGGCCAAAGTCATAACCCAACAAGGCTGAGAGACGAAACAAGGCTTAGTCTCGATTATCGACTCTATTAGTTTTTGGATGTGCATTTTGAAGCCTTGGCTTTAGGTTGACTTTTGATTACCAGAAGTAACCGCATTTAGGAGACAGCATGGACTTTCATAGCATTTAGTCCAGATCAGTGACTTTAAATATTAGACATGAAGCAAAGTTTAAATCTTGAAAAAATGTAAGTTAAATTAAAAACAAGTCTTTCTATGAGAGCTATCACAACACTCTCTTTGTACCGGGTTAAAACATGTTGAATTTCTGCAGTAGGGGATTGAAACATGGGATCCTTTGGGGATTGACTCACTATTGGAGCGAGCATCAGGTATCCAGTGTTTCCCAACCACTGTGCGGCGGCACATGAGAAATGATCCGGTGTGCCGTGAAAGATTTTCTGATTTGTACTCTGAGCGAGTAACTGGCAGATTACAATTACATTCGCTGCCTCTAGAGGACAGTACGACTACCTGCGGGTTGCTAACTGCAAGTAAAACAGAAGACAGTGAAGAAAAAAATGACATAAAGGTCATGCTGTGAGACGATGTAGACGATGTAATGGCGATAGATAAATATTTGGAAAGAAAAAGTAGTCGGTCTGATCTGAGTGCTGGAGAAAACTCTGACCAGACGAAGGCCGTAGCATGAGTAGTGGTCAGAAGAAAGCAAAAAAAGCTGTACTGGAGACCAACCGAGCCAACTGAACTATGCCTGGTGTGTGGGGAAAAATGATCAGTATGCTTTTTGTGACATTTGTGTTTGTTAGTGTGCCGTCTGATCTAATGTGAAATATGTGCCGGGGCTCCAACAGATTGGGAAACACTGCAGTAGAGGAACTCTCAGCAGTGAAAACCTAGTGGTTAAAATCAGAACTACAGGACATGGAAGAAACTGTGGTAAATATTTTGCCATAGTAATTTAGTAGAAAATGAATAGTGGTTATTGCAGTACATGTAGTAACTGTTAGCAGCCTGCAGCTCTGTGAGGGTACTATCACTCTTGCAGCCGGGCGCTCTTACTGCTCAAACACTTACAGATGGAGGCAGAGGAACTTTTATATGAGCTCCCACATTTGCTTCAAATGCCCGAGTTCTTTGTTCCTACTGATCCATCATTAAATCATCTCTACTGGGGAAACTTCAGTGTTTGGCTTCATTTTTCAGCCCTGGAGGTTGCCACTTAGCCTCGACTTGTTTTAGTTAAAGTCTAGCAGACAAACAGCAGAGTAATGCTCCTTTAGTAGTTCTGTTTTAACACAGCTTTAGGCAAAGACTAAACAACTCTGAGCAAGTAAGATATTCTTGTGCTGAGCTAAAACTCTGAAAGCATGGATGGCAAAATAAAAGGCATCCATTTGGACTCTAGTTTAATGTTAAATTAAAACCAGTAATAATCAGCACTGGAAATGAGACTAAAGCATTACAGAAAATGCCCACTTGGATATTCGTGCATTCTTTTCAGTATTAAAGGACTCAAATGAGATCTTTTGAGCAACACCGGGATGGTAGGAAACTGGTCTTGGGGATAAAAGTCGACTAAATGGGTTAAATTTGGCCCTCAATTGCAATAATGAGTGAATTAGAAATCTGATCACAAAGCGAGGCCCCAGGTGTTCCTGTTTTAATGTGAGAGCCGAGCTGCAGTGACTGCCAGCAGCAGGAGCAGCAGCGTGTGGTCTTAAAGGGCTTCATTATGGTATGGCATCACCACGGCAACAGCAGCAGCTGCCTGCTTTGACGTCACACAGAATGTGAACCTCTATAAGAAACACATGCGCAGAGAGACCGCAAACAGACCCGTGCAGGGATGTGTTACCTGTACGTCCTGATGAGGGCTGATGTTTAGCAGCTGGAACAAGCGTTTGATAACGGCGCCTTCCAGTTAGACCATTTTAGGGAAGATGAGCTGCTCGTGCACAGATGAGAAGCCATTTTTCATCGGTGCCTGGTGAAAACCGTGCATCTCGTTTGGAGTGCTGCTTGAACTGGGCCAACACTCTGCACACTGGCACTGGGCGCTTCTCATTTCTTCCCACTAATGAACGTAATTACAGGTTTTTGTAGTGAAAGTGGAAAAGCTGAAAAGGAAGCGTGTTTGGATTTCTATGCCTAAAATAATCTGGCATCTGTAAAAGATTTTTACTGGGGAGGTGAAGCGGCGCAAATGTCATTTGTTTTAATAATTTGTGCACATTTTTATTCATGGATTGTATCGCATCCTTATTAATAGTTATAACTAAAGCGCTGTTTTTCAATAATACATTCATTTTTGAAATGCTTGTCTGGTGCATGTTGAGAAGACTCAAATACCATTAAACCCTTTTATCACATTTTACAGAGTTTTAAGTTCTGAAACTGTGTTTTGTTTTAAGCTGATTTTGTCCACAGTGCACTGCTAGGAAAAAGGTAGGATGAGCTAATGAAGGAAAATAAAGATAAGACAGTTTAACCAACATTTTGTATTAATGCAAGACAATCAAAACGGGGGCTGAAAATAGAGCCAATACAAAAGTGCCAAAAACTGCAGTTCATCTAATGGCCACTTGAGGCTGTCTCTAAAAGTGAGACAGTCCCCATTGACTCCTTTGTTAAAATCTCCATCGCAAAAATTAAAGCAAAAACTATCAGAAACTAAGACTGCTAGAAAAATCTTCAATTCTTAACAACTTAGAACAACAGAGAACTTTTTTTGACTCACCTGTTTAAGGTTTAAGCTGAAGCATCAGAATCAGAGAGACTTTATTTATCCCCAAAGGGCAATAAAGACAGTCTGGGGTGTGGCCTCTTTTGAGCAGCATCCGAGAGGTCTAGTGCTTCAGTTCTTGAGTGAAATTCTACAATTTTATTTTTATGCTAATTAGCACTGATTGCACTCAGAGTTTACTTGCTAACAAAGCTGCTTGATGACTCCACCCTCTCGTCCTAATTCGGTCACGTTTGGCTCAGAAATCGAGACAGTGAGTGAAACGATGCACGTCATTTCAAGGCGTGAAAACAAAAAGTTGCTGATCTTCACACTAAAAAAGGAATAAATTTGAGTCACAAGCTAAAAAAAGGGGGTCTATTTTGATGTTATTGGTAATCATACATGTCTGTATCTGTCTGTACAGGCAGACACGAATATACCTGCTGTATGTCTGTGTGAGTCATTCACAGGGTGCGTTTGAATTATTAAGCAGGGGCACCCAGCAGGTGAAGCGCTGTGTGTCCTTTTCATCTCCTAAACAAACTGCTTCTAATTACTCATGAATATACACCCCCCCCCCCAACCACCACCATCCTCCACCCCATCTGATATGGCATCAAAAAGAATAACTAAGCACTCTTTTCAGCCTTCTATAATGTAATAACAATATTTTTATTTTATCTCATTAAGCACATCGTGCATTATTTTGTATTTCTGCACGACTCTGGAAGAATTAATTAGGAAACGAAAACACGAAGGGAAGAAAATGTTGGCCCGGTCCGATCGCTGGAACGCAAAGCCCCATCGGCTGGAGTGTTCGTCCCTCCTGAGAGCGGCGGTCGTGGCGGTGGAGGTTACCAGCAGGAGGTCGGAGCCATTTGTAAAAGGTTGAGCGGCTGTTAAATAATTCACAGCTACACTGTCACACTGCAGACATGAACTCTGTGTACACTCTGTCACTCTCAGGCAGCTTCACTTCATCCTCCTTCGCTGAATTTGTCATGTTATTCCTTTGCATTCACACAGGGACACTCTGCGGCTGTCACTCTAAAGGGGAGAGCTGCTCATCTCCAGCTCCATGTTGTTATTCTTGGACTTTTCTCGAACAGCCTATTCCTATTATACTGGTCCTTAGTGCAGCCAAGTAATCCTCTATCTCTATATCTGTTTGGTCTCCTGTGTCTTTAGCTCTCTTATGATTGGCTGCCCCTCTCAAACGGAACATTATAACAGCAGGTAACAGTGGATGTACGACAGCAAATAGGGGAAAGCACAATATTTTACTTTTAAAGCTAATTTTTTTTATTTTTAAATCAAATAACTAGTTATTTAAATCTTGTATAGCTATGGAATGAGTGCTGAAACACTTGCATCCTGTAGCACAGGTGTGTTACAGTGTTACTGAGGGTATGACACACTCTTCACCCCCATCGTTGTGATTTACAGTAAACTGTTCATCGTGTTGCTGCTCGTCACAGATGTTGAATGTTTCTTTGAAGAAAGACACGGCGGCTTTAGGTTTGGTGAAACTAGAGTTTTATCAACAGAAAACACCCGGCTTCATCCCGCCCACACCTGACCGCCAGGTATAGACGACTGTGGGGGAGCGGTGAGAAGGCTTACAAGAAGGTAACCTAATGTGCCCACAGCTAAGTCACAGTACATGTTGGCTGTGTGTGTGTGTTTGTGTGTGTATCATCTCCAAGGAGCAATGGGAAGATCAAAGTGTGTCTGGCTTAACAGACACCAGCCAATCAGAAGCGAGAGAGAGCTGCCCAAACAGGCTCTGGGTAGTTAAAACAGTCAGTGTGTTCATACACACAGGTGTGTGTGTGTGTGTGCATGTGTGTGTTGCACGTTTTGAACTGGCAAAATTACCCCTGTTGTCATAGACCCCCCACACAGTTTGTTACTGACACAACACTCACACACAAAGCCTTCTTTAAAGGGGACCTTTTATATTTTTGTTTTTTTTTCTTATTCGCTGTCATATTTATCCTGTTCCAGTGGTCGATGGTCTTATTAGGCATGGCCAGTTTTAAATAGTGAGGTCAGTGTTTGTACGAGTAATCCCTGTGGGCTGAAACCTCAGCTTCACTCAGTTTGCAATTCTTTTTCTTTTATTTTTCCCCCTTTTCTTTGGAGTTGTATCAGAAGTCCCGCCCACATTCTGGTTAAGAGGGGCAGCCAATCAGAAAACAAAAAGCCAGCATAAAGGGAACAGAGCTAAAACATTATTTTTCAGACAGGATGCTCTGAGGGGCTGCACCGAATCCAAGACTGCGATGAATAAAGGTTGTTTTGAACTGGGAAGCAGAAAAAGCTGCTCCAGTAGCGCCCAAGAGTAAAATTATATGGAGGTGGAAATGAGCAAACGGCCCTTCAAATGAGTTCTAGGCATACTGGTGTGTGCAGCAGTGTTCTCCATCAGTCTCCGAGTCTTTTGGAAAGATTACAGTTTGTTAAATAGCAGACGAGCAGCGCTAGCCCGACTGCCTCAGACTGTCTGCGTGTGTAATTAGTGTTAAGTGCTTTGTGTATACGGAGATAAGGTGGAGCTACAAAGACACACTCTCTCAGCACTGTTATTATCTCTGCCTGTTTGAATCTCTTCCTCTTTCTTTCCTTGCTGAAAGCTTTTCTGTCTGCACTCTAGTAACTGCTGTTTACTGTCAACACATCCCAGTTTCACTGCTGCAAGACTGAAAATGACAGTCGGACCCGTTAAGACGTTGGCACATTTTGATTCAAAGAAGAATGAGAAAGAACTAACAATTTATAGATTTGAAGCAAACGTGTCAGCTTGTATTAAAATTTAGTTTCATGTCTTCATAATGAACATCATGCGCACGTTTTGGTTCCTTTTAATGATTACTACGTGTGCTGGAAGAGGAATTAGTCCTAGCCATTTGTTTCATTAAAAAGAAGGTGTTAGGCTCTCATACGTGACCTGCAGTTCTGACTTTGACCACTAGGCTTACATTTCCACCAAATCTGCACATCCTTGATTGAGGCTGGCTCCAAAAGAGAGTCGGTACCCTCACAGTCCCATGTTTGCTTGCATGTTTGTTTGTTTGCTTTTGAAAGGCTCAGCTTCAGCTGTGTAAATAGCATGTTTACAGCTAACAGGTGGCTCTCTGTGAAAGCCTTTCCTTCCACGCCATCTGTGGACAGACCAAGCTCTCCTCACCTGTTTCAGTACTGTTAACATTTTAGATAATTGGTATGCGTGCAGACTTGATAATTAACTGATGGTTTACTGCTAGCCCTCCCCTCTGTTAATCCAAGTCATTGAACTAGACGTCTGAAACACGTTTGTGGACTTGGGACCTTCTGGAGTGTGCCGTACAAACTATAAGAGACAACGGTGCTTCGGTGTAGTTGAGTCTTTACTGATTAGGGAGTATCTGTTGTGTGGTGAAGCTCACTGATGCAGCTCGCTATTCAAGCCTAGCAGCTCGATTACTTAGTGGTCCTACTTCTTGTCCAAATGTTGTCACATAATCGACCTCCCATGTGCATGGAAATGCGCAGGTATATATGTATGTATATGTATACTTATGTATATTAGTGTGTACATGTGTGTGAGTACATGTCTATAAATAGGAATAGTAGTGGTACAATAGCTATATCAAGCGATATAGTTATGTCTTCCATATTTCCAACCATATCCATAATCACATACTGTGTGTGCTACCATTGTATATAGTGTATTTATTTATCTTACTTTCTTTTCCATTGATTGTACTTATTTGTATTTTTGTATTTCCTTCTGATATCTGTACCTGAGCTGAGGTGACGCAAAAATTTCCCCGTCGTGGGATCAATAAAGTCTTATCTCTTATCTTATCTGGCGCCAAACAATGAACAAACAGCGATGCCCAAAATACCGAAGTTGAGGCTTCAGAATGTGGAGAACCAGGGGATGACGCCATGATGGCTGTGTCTACTTTTACATGCAGTCTGAGTGTAAAGTGATGGAGTGGGCGATGAGAACATCGGCTGGTCGATCTCATTGATGTCACAGGAGGAAGATCGGTCTTGTGCCAGACTACCTATTTCCATCTGCAGTCTTTGCACATATGCAAACTATATTAAATAAACTATAAAATGCAGAATACGCATCCAAGATATTGAATTTTAGATAAGTAATATAAACAAATATACATTCATTGGAAAGGTGAAGGAACACTACACCGACCCTGAGCTGCCGAGTATAGGAGCATGTACTCTGTGGTCAAAGCTCAGCTTAAACTAAACGCAAATATTACAACGAACTAATGATGATGGCAAAGTTTGCAACCTCCTCATTAAACATCACTGGGTGCAGATTTCAAAACATCCAAAACGTAATAGTTACTGTGACACCTGCAGTGGAAACGAAAAATGATTTCGATGTGACTTTTGACCACATGTGTGTGTTTATGCCGCTGTGATGGCATCACAGGCTGCTTTCTCTTACTCGGCCTGCAAATCAGTGAAAGTGCACAGAGGCTGCTGCGGCAACCAGAGAGGCAACGCCGTCTTTACCGGAGAGGTCGAACTCTGAAGTGACACAAGCTTTTAGCATTCAGACGCCGCTCCCTCTCTGTCAAACACACACGCGCGCGCGCACACACACTCACTCAGAGGGCAGCGGGTGTACACGGTGAGCCTGCCAACTCTTTCAGACTACAGATTAGCGGTGAAATAGGAGCTGTGGTTTCGCTCGAGGGGCTGGCAGCAGCTCGGGTCAAACAAATCAAACGCTCACTTTGCTTTGTTTTAGTCTCAGTTCAAAGAGTGTGTGTGTGTGTGTGTGTGTGTGTGTGTGTGTGTTGGCTGAAATTTGTCAAAGCTGGGGACGATAGCGTTGGACGCGGTTTTAAAACGTTGGGATTAAAGAGCGTCTGATATCAGCGGGATCTGGTTTCTGCATTCCTGTTTCTCTGTAGATCGAAGCAGGTTTCCACCCGTCTCACGTGTGTGTGTGTTTGGTCAGTGTGTGTGTGTGTGTGTGTGTTAGGCCTAATGGCTGTGAGGTTGGTTTGTCCCTCTGTCCTCTGAGTTTTTGTTTCATTCAGTCTGTGTTTCCAGCTGCACGATGAGGAGAAATTACTGAACTGTTAATCTCTTCCATAAATATCTCCCCAAATATTCCCGTCATTGAGGGAGCTCCTCGGAGGCAGATAAGTTGGCCGCTCTGGCTGTGCAGTAGTTCACCGACACATGGGAGTTGTAACCGAATGATGTTGTGCTTTAAATTTTGTAGCATTTGGAGAGCTGCGCAAGTTTAGGATGCTCACAGCACATTTTCCACTCGAGCTAAAACGTCTTTCTAGGATTTTTCCCAGGATAACAAACCATTTGTAGCTGGTACACTGTCGCTCGGGTTTGTCATTGTAAACAGCTTTGTGCAAACATGAACACTGGCTAAAATGTGGGCTGATTAAGGCTTTTGCCAAAGAATGGATATATTTATATACTACCATAATAATCTTTAAAGGGTTTTTGGAAGGCGTGGCTGCTCCGTGGTCGCTGTAACAAACTAAACCCTGATAATCAGGTGGCACGGACTACGAGACCTCCAACATCTCGGTGTAATCAGTCATCTCCTGGATGTGCTGGAGGTTTAATCCACGGACCTCCCAGCTCACATTTGAAAGGATCTGCTGCCAGCATCTCACTGCCTGATGCCACAGCAGCTTCAGAGGCCTCGTAGGGTCCATGCTTGATGGCTCAGAGCTGCTTTAGTCCCACATGGCAGAGGCTGAACTTCACTGAAGGTGTTGGTGGAGGCATGCGACCCACGGCTGTGGTTACAGGCACGAACGAATGAATAACCACACATGAAATCAAGGGACAAGATACTGATGTTCGTTTAAATTGAGAATCTTTTTGAAAAATGTCAAAAATGTCAGCATTGTTTTTGAAGCCACTTTATAAAAACAATAATACAAATAGTGGATTTCTTTAAGTTTGTTATTGTTGTGATACACACACTTTTATAAGCAATGTTATTCTGATGAATTCTCGTATCCGTTTTCCTTTCTGCTCAGCGTTCCTGCAGCGGCTCATCGAGCCGCGGTCAGAGCAGCTGACAGGACAGCAGCTGTCTCACCGCTGATGATTGACAGTTATCAGTGTCGGTGACAACGCCGCCCCGCCCCGTTACAACAGTGTCGGGTCGGCAGATACGAGCAGAAAAGCTGCAAACTGCGACTACCTGCTGGAATTAGACGACTGAAAAAAAAAAAATTAAAATGAAACTGCAACAAAAACCGTTTCATGCAAACCAACACGGATTCTTAAAAGCCTCATTAAGATGTTGCCGCTGGTCTTGTTAGTGTTGCCGTGACGCTGACCGTTTTTATATGAATCCCAACAGCAGCAAACTGCTACAGCTTTCCAACTTCAGGACGTAACCAGAGAGGGGAGGTGTTATTTAAAGAATCTTAAGCCTTTACTGTATCTCACACACACACTCACACACACGCACACTGCAGAAAGCATCCCAAGACTGCAGCCCTATGTTGGCAGGCATCCTTGGATTGCGCCCCCCTCCCCTGTGTGTGGTATTCCAGGACTGTACGACCCCGCTCGCCCCTCCGTGAGATGTGAGGAATTCTGTTTACTCCCTAAAAACGCTCCCACTGCGTGTGCACTCTATCCCAGTCAGGAGAGGTGTTTTTGAAAGCTTAAAGTTGGAGTGATGACGCTTGATCAGATCTGGTGCTGCCACATTCATAGATAACACAAACTGAGTTCTTTTGCTGCACGTTTTCTTTTCGTCAGCGACTTCATCGCCCCAATGCCCCGCAGCCTTTAGGCTAAATATAGAGGTTCAGGTAATGCATCATCTTGTTTCTTTCTCCACACTTCAGGAAGCAGGACCTCGAGAAAATGTATGACATTTTTGCACTTTAAAAAATCAGACTGGGCTCAGCTCAAAGCTGCACTCGTGATATTTCTAACGCAGCGCTCCGTGCAAACAGACGCTCTCGCGTAAAAAGAGATCAAAGACATAAAGAAGCCTTCAGAACGTGTCTCTGTGTGCTGTGGAGTACTTAACTGGAAATACGACTTCTTTGTTTCCATTTGAGCTCAATGTGACCTTTGTGACGTGTCGCTAATTGGCAGGAAGTTGGTATTTCGTGCCTCTGCATTAAAGAGATTGACGGCGAGCGACACCTCCGCTGCTTGTTGACACGTGAGACGTATTGAAGTTGTAAAGTGACCTTGGCTATATGCAGAGAGAGAGAGAGAGAGAGAGAGAGATGCTGACTGATGCAACCAGCGGGCAACACCGTGCGCCTGGTTTAACGCTGGCCGTCGCCGGATTAGTTACTTGTGTCACGCAACAGCCCACTGACGGGAGAAGCGAATATTTTGTGGCTCCTTTTGCAATGATTTTTCTCTTCTTCGTGGGTTTTGCGCCGAGTGTGAGCTTAATGGCATCACAGCTGTGGTCATGTGTGTTACTGACGGGCAGCGAGGGGATAAAAGAGCGAAATAAAAGTGCTAATGTATGGTGAGGCCAAACTCTGGCGTTAAACAAGCTGCTGGGATTGCACCATTTATCACTTATTGACAGTCTCATCATGAAATAGAACAGTCTGCTCTCCAAACTTACAGCTTTAAACTATTTTGTACTTAAACACCATAATGTCAAAAGATGTGGGGTTTTTTTTTTCCTAAGGCGGCTTTTCTATGTGAAATTGTACAACTGAAGCTTGCTTAAAGACATCCCATCCCATGCATTGTAATCACTTAGTTATACACACAAGAAGCTCCAGGTTTTACAGTCCTGGTAAAGGGGGAGGCGCTTTCTAACACTTTAAATCTTTTATACATTTGCTTCCTTTTTAAAGAGGAAGTTTCCTGCTTGTTCTTCTCAAAGGTCAGAGTTCGGGTACTTTGTAGCTCGCCCATCTCTTTTCTTTTTCGCTGTAACTAAAAACTGCTTCGAGTTGAGCTCGAGTTGAAAACACGAGTAAGACCAGCTGACGGCATTACCCAGATTATCCTGCTGTAGCTGCAGGTAAAAACCATAGAGGGACAACCCTGAAAGCACTGCTTCCACCACAGCAACCGAAAGGATCGAAGGACTGAAACAGTTTTACTGTGATTCAGTCAGGAACATTTCACTGACATTGCTCTGACCGTCCAGGCACATATAGGAAAAACACAATGCAGCAAAACTCGTGTAGTAAACTCTAGACGGACATCAGTAGGGTTTTAGCAAAGACACCAATCATAATCACACTAAGGCACTGAGGGGATGTGGGTTGCAAAGCGGGTTGCACATGAACAGGAATTGGAGCCTAATGCAGTGTAAATGGTGTCATTTGTATATAAGTTCTTCTCTGTGAATGTGTGTAAGGGTATCAGCGGATGTTTAGTGTCTATGGGCTAAACGTGACGTCTTGGCCTGTTAGAGCTGAGGTACATTTTCCTCTTCTTCTTTTACCCCGTCTTCTATCCTCTGCAGCTCCGGTTGTCATTGTTTTATTCTTCTTCCTCCTCCTTCATGCTCCAGTTCTCAAAAATAGCTCTCTAGTCATAACCTCCCTGTAGCAACAAGACAAGAAATATAGACTCATTCTACAGGACGCTGATTTACTGCCTGTCCTGCTGGGCTACTGTGTGTGTGTGTGAGTGTGTGTGAGTGTGTGTGAGTGTGTGTGAGATGCTTCAGCTGCTCCAGTTCCTCAGCCCAGTTCCACCAGTGTTCGTGTGGAGCTGCTCCTGTGGGAATGCGATGGCTGAGCTCACGTCCCAGTCGGATGGATTTAAATTCCAGTCTTAGATTCCAGGTCACCCAGTGTTCACTTCAACGCGGCGCTGACGCGGCTCAACATCGGCTGGTTAGAGTGCCGAAAGCGCTCGGCAGCGAGGTTATCGTCTCGGAAAAAGTCGGTCAGGAATCTCGATTTTTAAATTAGGGTTGAAAGTCTGTGTGCTGGATTAGAGTCGTGCTTTTACCCAGAAAGCTGTGGATTCCTGTGACTGTCGTTGGTGGCGCTGAAAGCTCAACTTGTTTAAAACGTATTTCAATGACCTCCAACATGGCGGTCAAACACGGTCCGGGAGGTCATTAGGAAAATTGAGTCGTTCGCTGTTTTATTCGCTAGTAAAGATGCAAATAACCTAAGTCGAACTGAGCCAAACAAACATGAGCATAAACTAAAATATCAGAGAACTCAGGTCGCTTGTTTCATCAGGGAGGAAACCGAATCCATGAACGCACCAAATCTTTCCTCGTGGTGTTCCCGAAGTAGGAAACTTCCACTTAATGCTGAAAAATCTCAAAACTGCACCAATATGACGAGTCTTCAGTTACCGGGACAGATATCAACAAATGTCAACAAAGTCTCCGTTGTTTCTTACCTCTTCGTATTGAAAGAGGAATCTGTTCAAGTCCAGCAGCTTGTAGTGTAGACGAGTGCTTAGGCGTCGGTCGCTCGTGTCGCTGTGTGTTTGGTACATTTGTGTTCTGCTCGCCCATCCTGCAGCTTTTTTTTGCGTTACCAGTGTTAAATACACTTTGCAGACTGTGGATTACAAATGAAGTTTTACATTTAATAAAATAATTAGTAGAAAACAGTAGGTGCCTTGTAGTTTTTGATATTTTAGATTTTCTGCATCCAGGAAGCTCCTCCCCCTTAAAACAGTTTGAAACATTGGAGTGATTTTGATGGTTTTGCTCTAGATTATGAGATGACGGGGACACACAGGAGGACAGACCCTGACCTGGACTCAAGCCACTAATAACACTCCATAATAACCATGACAGAATGAGAACGTCAGTTCTACCTAACGCTGATTCGTCATCATGTAAGCAGCATGTCACTGTTGTGGCTCTGCTGTTTTTATCTACTTACCTTTGACTCTGCTAAGTGTGACCAGGTAAATCTCAGGTGTTCTCAGATGAGAAATGGGAGAGAAAAGGGGGAGGGGCTACGGCACAGTTTTTTGATGTCGCCGAGCTTTGTTTAAAGTAAAAATCTGCTTTAACCGACTCCTGCTTTACTAGAGGTGATATCATATCGAAAAATTGACAATAACAATATTATCTCTATAAATATTATATAAATAATATAAACATTTCAGTGTCTTTATCTGCTTTTACCTGATAAACTCCAAAGTTATGAGTCTAGCATCAAACCTATAGGACACAGACTATGAGAACAATAAAAACTTATTTATATTCTTGTCTTCTGTGCATTTCATTTTTATTGTCACTACATAGTTGTCATCAAAACTAAACACAGTTTTTGTAGCTTCACTGTTTGAGCTGCTGGTTGTTGGAAGAAAACCGATAAGAAGAGAGAGATCATCCAAAGGGATGACTGTGCTCTGTGTTTGGCCTGGGCTGAAGTCTTTTTGTGGTCCAGAGTAATGAAAGCTGGCACAGTTAAATCAGCCTCGTTTGCTCATTATTTATTCACATAATTCCAGATTTCCATCAGAATTATTGCCAGATTTACACAGCATCCTGTTTAGTCCAAGAGCAGAATCTCATGTTAGCTACTAAAACTTTGCTTCGTATCATCTGTGCTGTTTAACAGTTTTCCACAGATTTTTGGTTTCTGCTAATCGTCGGTGAAAACATTGCTTGAGACAGATTTTTTTTCTCATAGGTTGATTTGTTTGAACTCCTTGTTGATTAGCATGTTTCCTGCATTTCGCTCCGGCCCAGCCTTAGTTTTGATCTCTTTCCCTTCTTGCTGGTCTCTGACTAACAGCTCATTTCCTGTGTGGTGTCACGACCGCGGCTTCTTCTGTCTGAGGCTCTAAACGGGCCGAGTTTGGTCGCCCATGCAGATGAGCTGCTGTGGAGCCTCGGGGCCGTTCTGTCTGCAGAGCAGCGTCTCTGTCTGACCTGCAGCCGGTTTGCTCTGCAGCTCAGACAGAGACGCTGCTCTGTCCCGCTGAATTGGGTCAGATGGATCTCAACACACACACACACAACACGGGGCCCGTGTGAGAAGTCGGGTCAATCAGCTGCATTTGACCAATAACCGATTGACTGATTGTGACCCTGCAGGAAGAACGCTAGCCTGCTAACACCCGACATTACGTTCATGCTAATTGTGCTTAAAAACCAAACCTTCGTTCTGTTTGTGATCAAAGTTGAGAGATTAGAGAGTTAGCACTGTTTTTTGCAGAGATATTAGCCTGAGTGCATTTTTGTGTATTGGTGTGAGACTTGTCCAGGCAGTGTCTCGGTGCAGGCAGGAGTACGATCACGCTTAATAACATCACATTTCCTTTACTCAGCGATTTTTCTAAAATGATCTCCTTTCATTTGTTCTACTCAGCATTTGCACCCAGTTAAAAGGTTACTAAAGTCAAATGTGTGTGTGCTATAGTGCTGATTATTGATCCACACGGTTTTTGTGTGGGTTACCCAGTTTTACAGAGAACCGCTGCAGCGAGGTCTGCCTGGTTTTGACTACAATAGAGCCTACACGACACTCACCTTTTGGTGCTCTAATCTCTTCAAATAAAGAAAAAAATGAATAAAATATACATTTGAAATCCGACCAAGTTACTCACAAAATACACAAACCTTGTTCTGAGTAAATTCGTGTAGGAACCTTTTGGGTCCTGGCGAATCACAGCGTGCCAACCCAAAGAACTGTGCGGCCAACTAACATCACAGCCCGGCTGAGGGGACGACGCTGACGTTTACGTCATGTCACACTGAGCGTGATCCCAGCGTCTCTGCCAGAGGAGCTGTGAAGCTTGGCGGCTTCGACCAGCACGTTCGGGGTGTGGATGGAAGGCAATTTCACGTTGCACTTAGGTTTTGCAGCTCTACCACTCCACTAAAATGTAAATTGTGGGGTACAGATGGGAGAGCGGAGCTGTGTTGACATAGATGCGTCTCTGTGCACGCAGCGGGTGACGATGAGAAAAAGACACCAGGAAGTTAATTTTCCAGTTTATAGCCTGTAGCAGTGTGAACGCACCGGATCACAGTTTACATCCATAAAATAGAGCAGGGACCTATCCTATCAGTGGATCTGCTGTTAGCGGATGGATCAAAGAGTATTGAGCTGCAACAGGTTTTTTATTCCTTTTCTAAAATGTCTTTATGCTGTTTTTATGTGTAATATGGCAGTAATAGATTACAGTCAGCGTGTCTACTACAGAGCTCGGACACATACTCTAACTCAAGGATGGCTCATCAATGTGTGATGGTTTGCTGCGTCTCCCAGCACAGTCTCAAGAGCCTGGAGGAGATTTCAGGAAGCATGCGGGTATTCAAGGAGAGCTGAACACAGCCACAAAAGGTCTTTAAGCCATCAGCAGGACCTGTATCTGCACCACTGTGTATGGAGGAACAGGATGAGCACCGCCACAGCTACAAAGACCTCCACCAGTTCACTGAATAATCAGAAACAGGCTTTGTGAGGGTGGCCCAAAGGTCGGATAACCTTTGGTGGGCCCTGTGCTCACTCTCTGGCACCATGGAGCCCGATTACCAGGTCCACCACGTTCCACCCTGAGCTTATGTGACAGACCTGAAAGGCTCTGGAGAAGCTGTAGACAACATTATGCTGCCTGTAGCATTCAGCATGACTGGTTTGGTGGTGATTGTCTGAGGAGCCACATCCATGGAGGGGGACGCAGACATCCGCAGGCTCAACAACAGCACTCGGACTGCCTTTAGATATCCAAATGAAATCCTTGGACCCATTTGTAGATCCTGCGCGGGCGCAGTGTGTCCTGGGTTCAGCTACTAGAGGAGGAAGGAGCCGATACCACGGATAGGCCCCATCAGCTCAGTGATGCCCTGGTCCAGATCTGGGAGGAGATTCCCAGCACACCATCCATCGCCTCATTAGGAGCATGTCCCAATCTTGTCAGGCACCCGGGGCGAATTTTGAGTGTATTTATTGCACTTTAATCACCACAGAATGAGAGTTACCTTATAATCAGGAGAGGGCGGACATCCTTACAGCTGATATCTCTATAACTAGGCAACAGTTTGTGTTGATAAACCGCACTAAGGGCTAAGAGTGGTAAAGCCTTTTTTTATTTCTTTGTCAAGAGCGACACCGTCTTACAGGTGAAGCTTACAGGAGTGGGACCTACCAGCATCACCACATCCACACAGACAGGTGTCCTTGTTTAGATCTGTAGCAGGCTCTTTAAAAATCAGAACAGGGCGTGTACACAAATTGAAATTGATGATCTGGCTTCAAGGACTCTTGCCTCTTGGCTTAAATGTGAATTGTAACGCTTCATATCATTGAAGCCGCCTCCTAAAGTAAAGACTGTGCACTGTTAGTCACGCTATCTCAGACTGCGGTGGTTCTGAGAAATTGAGGATATGAGGTCAAAAAAGGTTGAAAGACGTGGGCTTACAGTTTGTGTGGAAACCTGCCCAGCCAGCACTCAGGCCAAATGTTTGTGGAGGAAATAGTTTTCACAGATCTGCACGATTCAGCTCGCCAGTTAAATGTCATTTTGGGCCTTTTGTCCTGTAAGTAAACCTGCCATGTCAGCTTTATGAGCACGTTTGGACCACATAGACCTGCAAAAGTGAGCTCATTTGGAGGTCTGCTTTACGACTTTGACTCTATTCTTGTCGTAAAATCTTTACCGGAGAAGCCCCGAAGCAATTCTCACAAATTATATTTTGCAGCACCACCAGACATGGCTGGTGGGAAACTTGGCCTGGACCCATTCTGAAGTGAGACATCTTGTTTCTCAGAGGAGGGCAGCAGAGAGGACGAGATGAGGTGAGAAGAGAGGAGGTAGCACCTCGTCTGTATGTGAGAAGAGACGAGAGAGAGGAAGATGTGGGAGTGATGGAGCGATGGTGTGAAGGAGGGCAAGAGGAAGAGGAGGCTTCTTAAAGAAATGGGTAAATCAAACATGGATGAATAGCTGATGGACCGTACCCTTCAAAGCCCCGAGGCTTCGGGGTTCAAGAGTCCCTCGATACCATCAACAGAGCCCGAACAATTTCTTACAAAATAAAAGAAATCAGGCCAAGCCAGGGTTGTTACTTTAGCTCCGGTGCCAAGAAAACACAAGAAAGGATGAGAGTCAAAGCTGTGCTGCAACTATAGGAGTGAAGAAACAATCGAGCATCCTCACAGACATCAATGGTAGCTATCAATACCCTGATTGTCCGAGGAGTGGTTTGTGCTCTGTATTGTGTTTTTGTCCTGATCAATCAACAGAAGAGCAAGTGTCCTGTTTTATGTCTTCATTACGTTTTAAGACACGGGGGTGCTGGAGTACGTTTGGGAGCCAGGGAAACTTTGCAGTAACGTGTCTTTCCAGGAATCATGACCTGGTTATTAAATAAAAATCTACAAACTTTTTTCTTCTTTTACTGTCTACAACCAAAAGAAGCACTCAGCTCACCGTTTGCTTCCAGGAACACCCGACAACACACACGACAGAGGTTTAGGGTCTGTGACGTTCCCCCAAAAGGGTCCAGGCGATGAGAGGGAAGTGACAAAAAGTGTCCGGGTCGGAAAAAGGAGACAAGGAGGCAAAAGGGTTCAGTTAAAGAGTTTTATTAAAGCGCTGGTCAGAAAACTGAAAAGTAAGTAAAAAAAAGAAAAAAAAGATGAGTGACCAAACACACTCCTGTCCACCGAGCAGGAGCTGCAAACAGCAAAACACAGCTCACTAGCTGCAACCACTCACCTTTCTCTGCCCTTAAATACCTTTTGCTGATTGCTGATGTGAGTCAGCTGTAGGAAAGAAAGAGGTGGCACCTAAAGCAAGAGAGATGGTAGGCCACGCCCACACCGGCAATTTCAGGAGGAGGCCCTGCTAGGGCCGTAACAGGGTCGTCCACTTACTAGAGTACGTGTGCTGAAACCTTATCAAAGTTGGAACGGACACAATTGTGGGTCCTTTCATCCATCACAACCAAATCCTTATTTGGCCTTGGCTGCCGTACGTTTCTTCCACTCCACTCACATAAGACCCATTAAGATTATAGCTCAGCTGATGGGAGTGGCACTAATATTTTCATGCTTGTTGTATTGTCTCTAGTGTGATAGATGAAGGCTAGCCCGTCTCTGCTGTGCCTTTGAAGGCTCTAAGGAGCCTGAAGAGAAGGCGGAAAGAGACATAAGCGCGTGACAGAAACATGTTGGAGAAAAGACGAAGAGGAAAGGAGGAAGACATCGGGAAGGGAGAGGAGTGGTGCATTGCAGTGTTCAGCCACCCCAGCCAGCTCGTGCATTTGCAGCATACTTGTGAGGGCGCTTCCTGATGATGTTCCTTCCAGAAGTTACATTTAAGAATAAGAAAGTCCACAATAATCAATATTACAAGACAAGAAATTCACAGGTGCTATTCAGGATTTTAGGAAGTCAAAGTTTGAGAGGGATTGTGGTTGTTGATGGTCCTCACATGCACAGGAAGGCGAGCGCTGGCATGTGATGGAGGAGCTGCTGGATCTCCAGGCTGCCAGGGTGAGTTGTGGTGAACTTTTCCCCAGGAGGGAGTGTTCTGTCTGGGGGAGAGTGAGGATGACCATCTGGCCTATTTGGACGCGTGTGGAGCTTCTGCTGCACTGACAATCAGCTCACTGATCAAAACCATCCATTTCTGGATTTGCTGAAATTGCTTTATTAACTTGGTTATCAAATGTTTTTGCCTTTTTTCGAGTCTTAAATACAGAAAAATATATTTATTGGGCTCATGTTTTCATGGGTCAGGTGCAGCTACCTTCTTTGTCATTCAGGAATTGTCTCCCTGATAACGTCTCAGATTACACAAAGTAACAGTGGACCCTGAGTCGGCTTAAATTCACAGAAGAACATCAACCAGTCAGAGATACTTGGAACAACCTTTGTACCAAGTAAGCGGATGAAGATGAAGAAATCCGGTGTTGTTTATAAGTGCGCTCATACTAAATATTATCCAAGCCATCATTTGTAGGGGTGCAAACTGTCTAACCAGGAGTTTCCCTGAGCGTGTAGCAGCTGATGTAGCGTGACTTTGATGGTGGTGGTGTCGATTGCAGCGTGGCATGTCTCTCATAAATCTTCCCCTGGGCTGAGATCTGGGTGACTCTGGGGACCTTTGCCTTTCTGTGGATTTGCACTGATCAGAGGATGAAGTGCAACAAGGTTCAGTGTGAGATTAAAACAGGATTATTCTGATTTATGGATCATGTAAAGCTACTCTAGCAGACTCCAGTGATAAGAAAACTCACAGCTGCACATGTGTGGCTCATTTGGATGTATTTCTGATGCTGTGCAGATCTAATGCACAAGTGAAAGATGTCCGACCCACACAGAAGTGCAAGTGCTCTGCAGTTCGTCTTCGCTCGCCAGTTCGCTCATTTCGACAGGATCTGTGTGTGTGCGTGTGTGTGTGTGTGTGCGTGTGTTTACATTCTCCCAGAGGTTTGCTTCATGTAACATAAGCTGATGACATACAAGTGTTGTATTCACG